>CM074500.1:2482293-2646214 GCA_037389245.1 Oryzias sinensis
GATTTGGAGTTTTTTCTTCTTCAAGCTTTTCCAGCAACAAAAACAATGTAGATGTCTACACATACACAGAGACCTCTCCTCTACTTTTATTTTATTTTTATTTTCCAATTAAGTCACAATTAATCATTTCTTGTGTCTGTCTTCTCTTGTATTTCTGTTTTGATTGCCTCAAAAAACAATTCCAATTGTCTACAGTTTCATTAATTGACAAAATGCTTTTTTTCTGGTCAATTTAAAGTCAATTTTGAGCTTCAATTTTTGCTAAATGTCATGATATGATACGACTATGACAACATTTATTTATTCATTATACAGAAATAAACAAACAAGCTTCAAAGTTTGGAGGGGGCAACGAAACAACAAATATGGTTCAGTTTGTGCTCTATTTTCATGTCAAGGAAGAATAAAAAAAATAAGTTAAAAATTGATATTAGATCACCTAGGTGAAAACCATTTCCAAACATGTTTGTAGCAGACTTCCTTTGCAAACCCCTAGTGGCGACTCAGGACTCAGTGAACTGCATGTGAATTCAATTACCAGTGAATCATTTTTAGGTTATACTCTTACAATTTTAATCATATAATCTCTTTTTTGAATCTTGGGTGGGATAAATTTGACTCTCTGTTGGACTCATTTATGTGTCTACCCATCTGTCGATCATTTTAAAAAATGGGAAAATGATGCATCGAAAACATCTTTGAAACCAAACTTTAAAAAGTTTATTTTTGGTGTAGAATCCAACATTTTTCTATTGGAGTCCATGGGAAATCGGTCCCTTCTGCAACATTCGGTAATTGTAGATGTGACATCTATATTTATAATATATTCGTATGACATTTATTAGTCCTGCCATCCTTTGGGAGCAAAAATAATTCCAAAATTCTCCAGTTAAACGTTTTTGTCGGTCTTGTATAACTGTAGTCTGAGAAAAACCAAAACTATGGGCTTCTTGATTAATGTTGTTGATGAAGGAGAAGTCCTGAAGAGCTTTGGAAAGTCTGGGATCTGTGGAGCAGTAGCAGAGACATTATGTCAAGAGGCCCTTTGCATATTTTCCTTTCTTGGCTGAAAGCATCAGCAGTGACTTAGCAGCCAGATGGTCCGTGTGCATCTTCAGCTGACTCACAGTGACTGCTGGTTGGTTCTCCGCTCGGAGCTACAGGCGGCTAGGCGTGCTATTCCGAGCCTCGGTCAGGCGCTTCTTCCTTTCTGCTGATATTCAGCATTTGGTGGTGAAACCATGAAACCTCGTGCTGCAGAAAGGCGGCGCTCAGAGAGGGGTGTGTGTGTGTGTTGGTACGGCCCGGCCACAGCCGGGTGGGGATTGAGCCGTCCTTGTGATCTTCTTGTCCTCTTGCTGGTGGTTTGTAACCATGGTGACAGCTGGTCTCGTTACCTGCTCAGAGTGAGATGGAGTGTTGGGAGGGGGGGCTTGTGACTTTGAAGCTTGGGTTACTGGCGATGAAGTGAGGTTTGTGGCGAGGGGGGGGGGGGGGCTTCAGACAAAGACCACACTGTTTTCTTTGCATCCATTCACTGCTCCAGTGGTCAGGGAAGGAAACAAGATCGATAGCATGAAGTAGCTGATTAGAGTAACTCGATATTGAGAGTTACGTTTCTAGAGATGCTTTTAGAGTCGCCGCCGCCTCCATCTCCCCAATGAGCAAAGACAATCAGTCCAGCGAGTCCCAATCGCTTCATCCAGCAGAGACAGATGTTTACTTCACCCCCCCCCACACACACACACACACACACACACACACCCCAAGCTGCGATCACAGTTTCCATTGGAACTCCCAAACAGAATCCACAAAAAAATCCAGACAAACTCTCAGAAACTCTCCCTTAAATATGCGCACACATAGTACCCTATTGAAATGAATCTTTCACATAGAGAAAGCCCCCCCCCCCCCCCCCCCCCCCCCCCCCCAGCGGGAGAAACCATCAAAAAAATCTCTTATGGGGCTCAGAAAAATATTTTAAAACTTACTAATAGAACCAAAAGTGTGCGTGTCGGAGATATCCACAGGAAGTTTCGAAACAATTATGACCACGGGAAGAGCCCGCCATCTAGAATTAAAAACAAAAAAAACAAAAACACCTTTAGTACCAGCAACGAATTTAAACTCCTGCTACCGATTTTGACCTTTTACCTCCTGACTCCTTGGGCATCATTGGGAGGCCACTGTTGGAACCAGACGTTTGTAGATTGTTAGCTGCCTTAGCGTGGCGAGCTCACAGAAGTGCCTGTTGCTCACACATTTTTTACCGCAACATCACGAAAAGTGAACACATGAACGAAAAAATACGACACGTGATATGCACATACTAGGAGTGTGGGTGTGGTTAATGAAAAACCTCCGTTGCCAAGGAAATCCAAAGATGTACTTTTGCCGATTTTTTCCTAAATTAGATGAAATTGTTCGTCGACCCCAGGCGACAAAAATATAAAATGGTTGCTATGGAGAAAAAAGTTTTTTGTTTTGTTTATTTAATTTGTCAAAGGGTGGCAAAGACAGCAACTCAGCCAGTGAGGTAAAAAAAAAGGTGGGGGTTTTTTAAACTCTTATTGGGTTTTGTCATTATTTAACACTTTTTCCTTTCTGGTTGTGCTGCTGGTGCTTTAACCTTACCAGCTTGACTTTCTGTCTCCCTTAGGTCTTTATTTCCACTCTGACTTTACACTGAGAGGCAGAGATGTGTTTCGAATGATGTGCCAGTTGCTTGACGACATGAATTACGTCTTAATGAGAGAAAATGTTTCATTGCAGCTGTATTGTTGCTAAGAAGCCTTTTATGTCCGAAAAAAAAATCTTAATGAGGAAATGTGTGAATAAAAAAATAAAAAGACTAATTCTATAGATTGGGTAGTTTCGCTGTTGCAAAAAGCGTGTCCAAAGCTGGAGAGCATCAGACCTGAAATCATCAGTTTGCTTAGATGTGGTCCCCCTCCCCAAGCAGAAAACAGGGCGATGCATTCCAGAGACACATGAATGGGATTTGTTGTTATGATAAAGCCGGGCGAGCGCTGGCTACATTTGGAAAGGCTGTTGCCATGGATACCACTGCGAGGAGCTAAAAGCAGCTGTGGCCAGTCAGCTGATGCTCATTGGGTGAATTATTTCCAACTGCAGTTTTTCGTTTGCCACATTTTTGAAGCAAAGCCTCTAACCGGGAAGGAGGACAGAAAGCTGTTGAGCTTCTGTGGTCCTTGGAAGACAATTGTCCGGTTTCGAAGCCTTTAAAAGCCTTTCATCTGAGGTATTTTTTTGCCCCTCCTCATGTTGCACTCGGCGCTAATGCATTCAGCGTGCCACCATGTGTGTTATGCGCTCCCCTCAAATAAGCCGGTGTTCTGTCCGAGCAGTGGTGAATCGGACCTGTTTATCGGCCCGGCTTGTCAAACAGAACAATGAGATCTTTTCTGGTCCGGAAGGGAGCGGGTAACCCAACCCTGCCGCTGAAATGAAGCGAGATGAAGAGTCGTGTATCAGTGCTGCCGCCGTCCTGCGGGAGACAACAGCGGGTGTGGATGATGATCGTTCAGTTTCCAGTTGCTTTTTTTTGGGTGCAATTTGTGAATGATATTCTTGCATCACGTGGTGTTAGCTTCCTCTGTTACCCTTCAGTAGGGCAGTTTTCAGCAAGAAAGCAGAGCAAACATCCACAGAGTTGCTCATTTGTGGATCTGAAATTGATTTCCGGGGACGGGATGATGCTTCACACATTTAACTCCAAATGCATGAAAGGCCGAGGCTTGTTGTTTGCGAACACGTCTGCGTTTGTTTACACTGCAACTAATCTGGCTCAGCTTACCTCGTCCTACCAGTGATCGTGGGAAAGAATCCCGCTCCTCCACTGTACTTGTTTTCCTTTGTGATTGGTGGGGGGTGTGGTCAGGTCATGGCGTGAAGCGCCGCCAGCGTTTCTCATGACAGCCATGCCTTCTGGGTGTCGCCTTTCTAGATCAGTGTGTTGATAGTGTAATGGGGGACAGACGTCAAGCAAACCAGATCTGGAGTGACTTCACCGGCTTTCACAGCAAACAGCGGCGGTTTCACTTTACATTCATTATTGTGCTCGGAAACTGTACCGACTATAAATAGAAGACTCAGGTTGGGCTGGGCCAGCTTCCTTTTGTGGCAGAGAGGATCTGAAAAGAACAGATCTTGTGTAATCAAACCTGAACTGTGAGGACTTTACAGAAAGTGTGTCAACAGTACTTTAAAGACGATGAGGAAAATTGTGTCTCTTACATGTTCTTGTGGCATTTTTCTGGTAATAGAGGACATATGGAAAGAAAATTGAACTTAAAGTTGCACTTCTGAGTTTTGCTGTTTGAAAAAGATCTTATTTGTGAAGTACACTTGCAGAGAAATAGATCCGTGTTCATCTTTGTTTTCCTCGTCTGAGCTGGAATCTGGATCCAAACTGTACGTCTGGATAGCTCCGGTATTGCTCACCATTTTTTGTTGCGCTAGCGGGTCTAGCGTGTAAACAGAGCTTTTGTAGAGGGGAATAGGGGCTGGAGTTGCCAACAGTCCCGCCCATAGGTCAGAGGTGATTTTCTAACAAACTCTTGCCGCTCTGCAGAAACTACGTCCAAGAAAACGAAACAAGTTTTTGATTTGGCCTAAAAATGGCACCGTCATCAAGAAAAGACCACTGGGAACGTTTTGAAAGCAGGTCAAAAGAGAATCAGAGTGGGGCTTTAAGGACGTATTCCTGCACATGGGACCTGAAATATGAACATATATCTGAAAATATTTGTGTTTCCTTTACTTCCTGTGTGGTTGACCTTTGAGATCATCAGAAAATGTTTGGTCACTTGGCAGAGGTTTGCCACATTTGGCCCCACTAGAAGCAACGTTTCTCCACCATCAACAGCTGGTTTCAATCTAGAGGCCATTTCCATGTGTATACCCCCCACCCCCCACCCCACCCACCACCACCACCAGCATCCCCTTCTTGCTTCATGTCAAACTTTGCAGGAAAGTTTTCACCCCTCCTCACAAAGGCGCCCTGTGCTCCGTCAAATGTTGCGTGGCGACTTCAAACGCTTTGCTGGACAGAGCCTTCCTGGGATTCCTGGGGGGGGGTTGGATAATTAAAGGCAGGCCCTGGCGGATCTGGCAGATGTGCGATGAGTTTTTACTGGTTCGTTTTGGAGAAAGGGCGACGGGGGGAGTCGTGGGAGGAAGGAGATTTAGAGGGAAAACATAAGGGCTTTCTTTGTTGTGATTCTTGCTCGCTCGCTGCAGCCGGCCACGGAGACGTCCGATTGGCCGGGCGGGAGGCTGGATGTGGTCGCAAACATTGCAGACAGACACGATAACTGAACCCAGCTTGTGGAATTTGATGTCAGATGTCCAAAGAGCTTTGAAGCCCCCCCACCCCACCCCCTCATCAAACATTGCCTTTTTCTGGGAAAGGATTTTGGAATCGTTTTAGTGAATTATTCAAGAAACACCCATAAAATGAGTGGGGAGGCATTTCTGTTGTGGGACCGCGGTTTTCCATGAGGGTCACGGTGCAGTTGGATCCTGCAGAAAAATGTCAGAATTCCCACTGTAAAGGCAGGAATGCAGCAGTTTTCATGTCCATCCATCACTGAGCAAGCACAACAGACCCCGGCCAACCCCTCCCAAGACAAGAGCGGGCTGCCATTGAAAACGCAAGAGGCCAGGGCGATGTGGAGTGTTTTGGAGAGGTGGACAGCACGGGGGGGGGGGGGGATTGTTCAGCAGAGGGGAAACAGAGATGCAGACAGAATTCCAAGAGAAAACGCGAATGGAAGCGGGCCCTCCCGTGTTTTTGTTAAGCCCCTTGGGCTCCTGCAGACAGGTTTAATTTTTCTGCTGTTGCACAGAAATCCGTGCAGATGTTCCTGTGGTTTCCCTGTATTTCTTCTGCTTGGTCTGTTCCTCGCTTCCCGGCGTTGCCAGGGTGCTCCCTCACTCGTTGCCGGCGTTCTTGTTTTTCCTGAGAGTGGGGCTCCAACAGGAGGGTCATCTCCAGGCCAGCTTCAAATGAGAAATACTTGGCCGTCTGCCCTGGCGGCTGCTCAAATCCACCCTTTTGAAAAGATTACTGTGCTGCTGTTGCCGCCGCCTCCTGTGGGGCATGCCAGATCTGCTGAGGGGAGAGGAATGTGCAGGAGGGATGAGGGGAGTGCAGGGAGGGCACCGGGGAGGCCACATCTCATTCGACCTCTTTTAGAAAAAGTTTCTCATTACTTTTCTTCTCCCTTTCTCCCCCAAATGTTTCGTATTTTCCTGCACGGAACAAGACGGGGATTGTTCTCAACCAAACCTGACCGGGTTTTTCGTGATTCGGTCCAGCTCAGACATCTCAGTCCCGTGTTTCTCTCTCTGTTGCCTATTTTTGCTTCCTGGTCGATTGACAGACCTGTTTCCAGGTTTCCAGACTCCAAAGCCAGAGCAATAAAAGATGATTTATGGGGGCGCGGTCTGAAGCTCCAGACACTTAGGAAAGGTGTGCACGTCTCCTATGGACTGGTACAATCAATACTAGCCTCCACCACTGGGCCTCCCTGGCTCCACTGTGTTTACCCTTAAATAATGCATCCCACTCACTCACATACCTCCTCTTCTTGCAGAGGAAAGACCATTAGTTGTGGGCCTGTGGAGTACTTTTGCATCAATTTAGAGCAGCCTGACCTTATCAAGGAACATCCAAACCTTTTAGGCTCAGATTACACACCAGCCTAGTTTCATTTTGGATTAACCTCTGAAGTAAGAGCTTCAACGTGAACTCTGACGAGTTCCATAAAGTTCCACTCTGATCAGCTGTTTTCAGAGTTCATTAGAAATTCACCTCTGAGTTGTGAGACTGTTGGCACAGAAGTGACCCTCAGCCCCTCAAACCCCCCAACCTAACATTATCCGTGTAACAAAAATGATGAGCAATATAAGTTGTACAGTTTTGAGCCTAATTCCAGTTCAAATGAGGAAAACAAAATTGTTCATGTATCTACTCTTAATAATTATTTGTTAGCAGGCTGCAAGAAGTTAGAAGCTGGGGAAATTATGGTGCATTGGCTCCTCCTCTCCTCTATGCATGATCATTTATTTATCATTTAGTTCTCTATGCCTCTGTTTGGTGCAGTGTGATTCATGTGTTGTCCCTCTGGATGGAGTGATTCCAGATTCCAGTTGGTTCGTCCGTGCTCCTGTACCTGAACCTGGCCGTGGACTTCGCCTCCCCAGTCGTCCCCCAAATCCATCTGGATGAAGCTCATCTGCTGGACCGTTTAAACATGTAGTTGTAGAGTCAGATAAGCTAATTCTTCTCTAAGAGTTCTGGTACATCGCCTGTCCGTCCTGGGGGAGGATCCCTCATTCATGTGGACACCCCAGAGGTTTCTTCGGTTTTTCCCGGAATCCGTTTTATTGGTAGTCTTTCCTTGTCGAGAAGGAAGGTCTGAGTTTAATTTTGTCTGTTTATTTTAGTGTAGCCATTACCTATAGAATTGTATGATTCCATGTTCTTTATGATTTCGTGTTTATTATACAATTATACAAGTAGGAAGCCTACTGAGGCGACTATTGTTGTAATATTGGGCTATAGAAGTCAAATTGAATTGAATTATTTGTCTACAAGTGGATGCATCAGAATGGAGCGGTGCAGGACGCCGTGGTCTGCTGATTGTACATTTTATGAAGGAACCACAAGCTTTCAAAAAGTGTATTTTTTCATCTACTCCTGACTCACAACAATTTCAATAATCTGAACCTTGTGTTTGGTCTGTATTCAGACTGCCTTCAAACAAACATTTCTGTTTCAAACCAAAGCTTGTGAAGAAAACCACATGCCACAAGATCTATTCAGTCATTGGCCAGGAGTTTCGAGGACGGGGTAAGCAACGAGTGAAAGAATAATGGAAGTTCTGCACCTTGCAATCCTTGTCGGGATAGTTCACTTGTTCACACTTTGACCAATTCTGAACGTCTGTATCAACATCAGGTTCAACACTTTTTACTTTGATCCGGTGGGGGCGGTGCTGCAAGGCGGCAACGGAGGACACGGCGGCTAAGAAGGCACACTGATACGTGTTTATGACATAAAGATTGTCAGGAAGCAATGTGTATCACAATAAAAGTAGTTTTAATAAGGCTGCATTCATCCAACCACATTTCAATCGAGACAACCTCGAAAGACGGGTCAGAGAGCGGTTCCTGGTCCCGGAACAGGGTCCACTTGGGTGTATTCAGACTGAAATTTGTTCTGAATTATTGGGGGAAACGAACTTTGGCTCACTTTGAGCGAACCAAATGTGTCCAGGCTGAATACAGCTTTAATGTTCTTAGATGATGTCCTTCCATCACGAGAAAAATGCCACAAAAACATAAAAAAAAACTCCAAAAACCCTTTTTCCAACGTAGTGGGTCTTTAAAAACATGTCCTCGCTGTTTCCATGAGCGGCGTAACCTCAGCGGATGAGGGCGTTTGTTAACAAGCAAAAGGAGGCCCTTCATGTGCCTTTGTTCATAATTTACATAATGACTGTGTAACTGGAGACTTTGATAAATGCTGAGTAATAACATCCCTCCTCCACCATAAGAAAGTTGGAGCCTCCCCAGGGATCATGACTGCTGACGGATGTGGAGTGATGGGGCCTCGGTGGGTGGTCCTTATCTCGGGAGTTAGGAAGTAGAACCGGGCTCATAAACACGCCGCCACAGAGGAAGCACCCAAGTAAGGAGACCGCACCCCAAGTTGCTGTAAATGGCAGCAAGCTCTGAGGAAAAGGAGTCCTAATGCTTTTCCTCCCAGTAAACATCCATCAATCCAGGCGGGTTCAGCTTGCATGACTTCTCTGTTCCGGTAAACATCGCTGCGCCATGATTGGGGCTGTCGGTGCGTCTGCTAGCCTCCGAGTGTGTGTTTGTGAGTCACATCCTCTGCTAGGCAACATGCAGGACAGAGAGCAGGACAGTGCGATGTGATTGGGGGAGACAAGGGCCCTCAGGACACAAAGAGCTAATTGCAAAGCTGTTTTTCTCCTCCATGTTAAACAGATGCAACACGCCAGCCGCAGAACAGAGGTTGCATAACGTGATTTTTACAGCAGATACGCCTCCTCTGTGGCTCTCCCTTCCATTTCCACCCCCACCCTGTTCCTAGCAGCTCCATCACTTCCTCTCCGTCCTCCCATAGCAGCTGGGGCCGGGCCAGACGGGTCTGATGGCATTTTGAAGATTACACACAGACGGAAAATAGGGATTTTCTTTTTTTTAAGGCGCTGCAGCCTCCTGTCATAAATGTGTACATTCGTATGTACCGAGCAGTTTAGCAGCATCAACCGGAGTGAGGTCTGTGGAAATCACAGCCAAAGGTTCAGTGTGAGAGCTGGAAAAGCAGCTTCCATATTGGGGGCAAAATGCACCCTGACCCTGCTGGAAGGCGGCGGCCAGAGCGCCTAACCCAAAAAAACACATCGGACATGGAGAACACGTTGGCACAAGCCGATGAAGCACACATGGATACCAACTGTTACTGTTCGTTTGTCAACGCTCCAGGCCAAAAATTACACATGCAAGCATTTTGCTGTCTGACGGGAGGGGGGGTGCAGACTTGGCGGCGGTGGGAGAGAGGTGATCTCACTGTGTAAGGAAAGGAGAACATGAAATATTCGTTGCCAAGGGGCCAGAAGAGCAGCAAAGTGGGGCGGGTGGGAAGAAGTTGTGGAAGATGGGAGGGAAGAAGTAGACATAACAGTGACAGAAGATTTTGCTCGCCACCTTCCGCACAGCTTTGAGAGGAAATAAAGAGGAATTATGCAATAATAGCTTGATTATCCAAATTCAGTTGTGGTGAGATTTGTTTGAAAGGATGTAAAACACAGGCATGGCTGTGCATGTGCTGCACCGCAGGAGCATAATCTCATGTTTGGTTCACCGAATCTGCCTTCCCAAATAATGCTCCGAGTGACGTCCCAGGTGCCGACAGTGTTTTGACGTTTGTGCGTTTGCTGAGCGAGGGTAAAAGGAGGACGAGTCCAGAAATAGAGATGCTTCATGAAAACATCAGAATGGAGAATCATTTCACTGTAAAGACTTGCCTCGTAGTCGCCCTGGAGGCAGAGACGCATGTCTGTTTCCATTTGAGCTCCCCTCTTTTGCCCTCGTTCCCTTTTGCTGGTCGAATGCGTTTAACCCTGTGTCGGCCACGACGGCCCCGTTCCCTCGTCGGAGCCTTTCTCTTGTCAGTTCACGTCTGTTACCGCAGAGTTGGGGGCATTTAGGAGAAGCTGTTGACATCAGAGGGACGTGGGCTGCTTGGTTACCGTGGGGAAACAATCATCCGTCTCTAAAGAGGGAGGAGCACAGACACGAGAAAACAAGGTGTGGCTCTGAGAGATGATTTCAGGGAAGCTAATTTGTCTGATCGATCCATTTTTGAACCATTCTGGGGAGGGGGGGGGGTTTGGAGGGGGATTGTCCCGGGATTTGAGAGGCCAAGTCTGAGTGCTTTTTCTGGAAGGAGGCTGTAAAGACGATTTAACAGGATTTAGGGGAGCAACGAGTGATGTTTGTGTAGGATGCTAGAAAGGAGTCATCGCGCTCTCGCCGGCGCTCTCCCCATAGGATCAGCTGTTCTTTAAGATTGTCGGATAAGTACAAACCGTTTCTTGGTGGTGGTTCACTGATAAGACAGCGTTGCACACTGAAAACACAGAGTTCCTGAGAACAACTTAAAGATGTCCTTTTTTTAAAGACAGATTTTTTTGTGTGCAAGTTTTCCAAGAATCAAGTCAACAAATCGTTCAAGAATGTTCAGCCTCACGAACAAATCCACCGTTTCCTCTTTAGTCTTTACCAGTGATGTAAACTGTGTGTTTCCAAATTGATGTCGTCGACTGCTGTTGAGAGTCTTAATTGAAAGTTTTGCTGTTTTAAAAACACTAACAGCTAGTGATGTGACGTTCTGTATCGAGGCTATAATATTTTTTCATTTTGCTGATTATTCAAAGTTTTTTTTGTAAAATGTCACTTCAAAGTTATACCGACAGTTTTGCATCTTATAGATGTTCTACTGCAGGAGGTGAAGCTTCAAGAAGCTTTGTGGTGGAGTGAAACAATTGGATTAAAGGCTTTAATGCTTCACGAAGCTTCATCTGCCCATCAGCCGACAAAATGACCCACGAATGGCCAAAAGGAGCAGAAGAGTCCATGTTAGAGAATTGTCAACACGTCAAACTGGTATTGTTAGAGTATTCAATGACAGCCACAATCATACGTGTCTGTTAAAGATCTGTCCGGTTGACTTTCTTAAAACTTTAGCTTTCTGCTGACTATTCTGCCTTCTTTGATTTTTATTTTGTGTACTTCAGGTGGCTGGCATAATATTCCCACGCGTTGAATTATTTGGAAGATCTAGAGACCTCCATCATTTCAAAGACAGCTTGAAGAGAGACGAACACAGAATTTGAACTAAAATGGACCTTTCAGTAACTCAATAACCTGACACCGCTCTTTAAAACACAAAACGTCAAACGAGAAAAGTCTAATTCTAAGGTGTTGTGTCTAAAGTCATATCTACCTTTTCATTTTTACACAAAATCGTTAACCAGCTCCAAGGTGAAAATCACATCAATTCAGATCCAGATCAATGGGCCTATTAGAACTACAGTTGAGCAGTGAACAAAGCCGATTAGCTGGATCTCCACAGTGTGTCCCCTTTAAGTTGGAAAGAAAGCAGAAAAGGTCACTAGTCACAAGGTAATTGCACGGAGGTCCTGTTGTGCATACCGAGCCTCATCCTCTCAGCCCTTTGATCAATAGAATTAGACCCTAGGAAACATTGATCAGCTCCTTCCATGTTTCCTCAAACCTATGCAGAGAAAAAAACATTGATTTTTTTATTTATAGTACATTTATCTCTGCTTTACTGCAGCTAATTTAAAGAACCTCCCAAATCCTCAGAACTGAAGTCATAAAGACACAAACTATAGTTTATCAGAGAAAAGTAACATTTTTCGAGATAATTCCCTCAAACAGCTGATCCTGATGAGAAGCCCCCATGAGGGGGTGTAAAACTGCAAACACAAGGGAATGAAAGAGACATATTCATCCTGGGGTAATCTGATCACGATGGGAACCATCCCGAGTCCTCCTCAACCTTTTCTATCTGCTCCCCAGAGACGTGGCTACTATTGTGATCATGGAGTGGGGGTAATGTTTGGAGCAGTCAGATTTGAGTTCAAGCAGCAACGAAGAGGAAAAACACTAGAATTTACCTGAGATCAGCAACTGTCCATTTAAAACGAGCACAAACAGCGACAAGGTTGTTCTTAACTCTACAAACACTGAAAAAACATCAGAAAAGACCACAGAAAACTCAATGAAATCAGTATAAAATGAGTTATTTTAGTTTTTGACAAAATTCTGAATCCCAGGATTAATTCTGACCTGCAGCCGTTCTGGACTGAAGCACCAGGTTGTTTTCACAGTTCTTCTTTCTTACTGCACCGTTGAGGGTAAAATTTTCTCTTTGCCACATAATCAAACTCAGCACAGCTAGTACCTGGTGAAAATGAATTTTGGGCAAAGTGAACAGCGGGAAAAACCCTCAAAAAGCACTCACATGGAGAAAAAAAAAAAAAAAGGGGGGAAACATGAGCAAAAATCCAAAGCAAACTCCAGCTACTCGTGCAGCCGCATCTGCTGCTGGTAAGCTAGCATCTTTCGCCGCTGGCGGCCATCCTCCGGATTCACCTCCTGAACACAGACCCGAAGCCGCGGCCTTCACGCTGGAACATCTCACCGCCGAGTTTGCCAAACAGAGGGCCTCGCTGAGGGAGGACGTATCCTCGCTAATACAGGAGTCTATTAAGCCGCTACAAACTTCTCTGGATACTTTACAGAGCACAGTTACCTCCTTCCAGAGGCGCCTCACCTCTGTGGAGTCTACGACCGGAGACAACTTTGAAAGACTGGCGGTGGCTGAGTCCGCCATAAAAAGTCTGGAAAATCGCAACCAGCTTCTCCTGGACCGACTGGACGACCTGGAGAACCGATCGCGGAGAGTAAATCTCCGCATACTGAATATTCCGGAGGGGAGTGAAGACGGGAAGGATCCGGTAAAGTTCATGGAAGAGTTTCTGATGGAGTTGATGGGTCCCGCCGTTTTCCCTGCAGTACCGGAGCTGGAGAGAGCTCACCGGTCTCCCACCGTCAGATCGACCCAGAGGAAATCCCCACGCGCCTTTTTGGTCTGTTTCTCAAAGTTTCAGCAGAAATAGGCTGCTCTGCGCTGGGCTAGGAGCCATGAGCTGCAGTATAAAGAAGTAACGATCAGGATGTACCAGGATCTTAGCCCGGCTCTCGCTAAGAAACGAGCCGCATTTAACGCGGTGAAACGGGCGCTCTATGAGAAGAACGTCCGCTTCCATCTGATCTACCCCGCCCGGCTGCGTGTGCTGTATGGAGGGGAGACCTTCATGTTTGACTCTCCAGAGGAAGCAGAAAAGTTCTTCAGTCAGAAATTTGGGGAATAAAGAAGGTATGACTGCCACTGGAGATTTACACTGATGTGTAATCATTATACCACTTATTGGCATTAACAGGTTAGAATGGCACCTGGGCTTGTTACAATGTAACCACTGTACTATATAGTTATTTTCATGTTATTCTTTCCAATAATTATAATTTCTGAGTAATTCTCTTTTCTTTTCTTCTTGCCATTTTTTTAATGTTCTCTGTGGTGAACTGCGGGTCTACTGGGGTATTCTTTATTTTTTCCTTAGTAAGAGGGTTTATGCATCTATGTGTGGGTGCGTGAATAGATATGCATATAGGTGTGAATATGTATATACATATTTATGTATACACATTATTTTTTGCATTTCTCTTTTTTAAGTTATTCTAGGGAGCCCTCCCGATTAGTACTAAAAAGATGTTTCACCAGAAGTTTTGAGAAATAGTGTTAGGCCTGCTGCTTGTCTTAGTTCCAGAGGCAGGTATAGGCGTTTTTGTTCAGGCACAGTTTGTGCATGGGTTTTGGGATGGGTATTTGGGTGGGAACTCTCCTGGTTTTGTAAACCTTAACATGCTTTTAAATTCTCTGCAAGGCCATAAAGTATATCTTCCTATATTTTCTCCTTTTTGTTATAACACTTCACTCATTTATTTTTATTTTATCCTTTTCTCTATATTGGAAGGGGCGACAGTGGCTCAGGTGGTTGAGCGGGTCGTCCAATGATCGAAGGGTTGGCGGTTCGATTCCCCGCTCCCACCAGCCCAGAATGTCGTTGTGTCCTTGGGCAAGACACTTCACCCTCCTTGCCTCCAGTGTGGCTCCACTGGTGTGTGAATGTGTATGAATGATCCCGGTGATGGTCAGAGGGGCCGTAGGCGCGAAATGGCAGCCACGCCTCTGTCAGTCTGCCCCAGGGCAGCTGTGGCTACAACCGTAGCTTACCATCACCAAGTATGAATGAAGAGTGAATGAATAATGGACACAATGTAAGCGCTTTGGGTGTCTTGAAAAGCGCAGATAAATCCAATCCATTATTATTATTATTATTATTATAAATGAGCGCTGATAAGAGACAAGCTGGTGTGAGATTTGTTAGTTGGAATGTGAGGGGGCTAAATGGTCCTGTAAAACGAGCAAGAATCTTTAATCATCTCAAATCTTTAAAATGTGAAGTTGCTTTTCTCCAAGAAACCCACCTACAGAACAAAGACCAGATCAGACTCAGAAAATCTTGGATTGGGCAGGTTTTCCATTCAAATTTTAACTCTAGATCCAGGGGCTCTGCCATTCTGGTACACAAAAAAATTCAATTCAGACCTACCAGGATCGTATCAGATCCACAAGGTCGCTTTGTAATGGTCTCCGGGGTCCTTTATAATGAACCTGTTGTTTTGGTGAATGTTTATGCTCCCAACTGGGACGATGGGGATTTCATAACAAAAACGACCTCACTAATACCTGATATAAATTCGCACAAACTGATCTTTGGAGGTGACTTAAACTGCGTAATTGATCCTAAACTTGACCGGTCTAATCCCAAACCCACAAAACAATCAAGAATGGCTAGATCTTTAACAGTTTTTATGGAACAAACAGGGTGTGTTGACCCTTGGCGCACTCTTTACCCACAAGGTAGCTCCTTCTCCTTTTTCTCACCTGTACATCATTCATTTAGCAGAATAGATTATTTTTTTATCGATAAAAGCCTTGTCCCGTTGGTCTCGGATGTTAATTACTCAACTATACTTGAATCAGATCATGCCCCCGTGCTTTTAGACCTTAAAATTTCTCTACAATGGAAATGTCGCCCCCCCTGGAAACTAGATAAAACCTTACTAGGGGACGGTGAATTCTGTAAATTCATTGCTAAAAAAATAGACGAATACGTGGAATTAAATAAGAAAGATGCCACTCCATCATTACTTTGGGAAACTCTAAAAGTTGTAATTAGAGGTGAGATAATCTCATACACTGCTCGACTCAATAAGTTGCAGAGGCTTGAACAAGACCAGCTCATATCATCATTAAACGAAGTCGATTCATTATATGCTACCGCCCCTTCTCCAGAACTGTACAAAAGGAGGATCGACCTCCAGACTAAATATAATCTCTTGTCTACAGCTAAAACAGAACGTTTATTGCTAACGTCTCGAGGAAATCACTATGAGCATGGGGAAAAGGCAGGTCGTCTCCTTGCACACCAACTTAAACGACAAACAGCCAGTCGACAAATTCTTCAAATAAGGAAATCCAATGGTGTCTTAACAATGGATCCAGATGAAATAAATGCGACATTCTCCTCATTTTACTCAAATATTTATAAATCAGAATCAAAAAATGCCCACAGTGAAATGAAACAGTTTCTTAATAATCTCAATGCTCCTTGCATAACACCTCACCATAGGAATGAGACTGAACGACCACTGCAACTGGTGGAAGTAACTGATGCAATAACTGAAATGCAAAGTGGAAAGGCACCTGGCCCAGATGGCTACCCCCTGGAGTTCTTCAAAAAGTTTTCCAGACAGTTGTCAAAACTCTTGCTTGATATGTTCAACGACTCCTTTTCCCATGGTTCACTTCCAAGAACACTTACTGAAGCTATCATTACTCTCCTTCTTAAACCTGGAAGGGATAGCTCTGAATGTGGCTCATTCCGTCCTATTTCCCTTTTAAATACTGATGTAAAAATTTTAGCCAAAATCCTAGCCCGGCGTTTAGACCCAACAATACATAATGTTATTTCGGTTGACCAAACTGGTTTCATCTCTGGACGCCAGTCTTCCACTAACATACGTAGTCTGTTGAACGCCGTTTATTCTCCGGCGCCCACTGGAGTACCCGAGGTGGTTGTCTCGTTGGATGCAGAGAAAGCCTTCGACAGGATTGAATGGGAATATCTATTTGGATGTCTAAGAACATTTGGATATGGGCCAAACTTAATCTCCTGGATCCAGCTCTTGTATACTTCTCCTGTAGCCTCTGTGATCACAAATGGCAAACAATCTAAGTATTTTCAGTTATTCAGAGGAACACGACAAGGATGTCCAATTAGTCCTCTTTTATTTGCTCTAGCTATAGAACCTTTATCTATTATCCTTAAATCATCAACTTCAATGAAAGGCATCCACAGGGGAGGGGAAGAGCTCAGAGTTTCGTTATACGCAGATGATCTTTTGGTGTATATTTCTGACCCTGTCCCAACTGTTCCCCACATCATTGATGTCCTACAGAAGTTCGGGGCTATATCTGGATATAAATTAAACTTCAGTAAAAGTCAGTGTTTTCCTCTCAACAACTTAGCGCTTCAATTAAAAGACACTGCCTTGCCATTTCAGATATCCAGAAACGGTTTTAAGTACTTGGGAATTAATATCACAAGAAACTTGCAAAGTCTGTATCAAGAAAATTTCCTTGCCTTACTGGAGAAGGTTAAGACAGACCTGAAGAACTGGGAAGTTCTTAACCTGTCTCTTGCAGGGAAAGTAAATAGTATAATAATGAATATACTTCCCAGATTCCTCTACCTGTTCCAGTGCATCCCCCTCTACATCCGTAAATCTTTCTTTAAATCAGTCGACAAAAGCTTTTCTTCATTCATCTGGAGCGGCAAGAACCCAAGAGTCTGTTTAAAATTATTACAAAGACCTATACATCAAGGTGGCTTAGGCCTACCAAACCTGTGCCACTACTACTGGGCCTCTAATATTCAAAATATTATGCATTGGCTCCAGGCTTCTGACATTAACTGGCGTCGACTCGAAGCCTCCTCCTGTAAAACAACAACTCTGGCAGCCCTTACTGGATCTAGTCTTCCCTGTGTCATTTCACACTATATTACACACAATCCAATCGTTACAAATACCTTTAAAATTATATTTCAATTCAGACAGACGTACGGACTCACTCAAGTGCTTACCACTAGTCCCATACGCAAAAATCACCTTTTTCTCCCTGGTCAGACAGACTTCGCATTCACAATTTGGGAAGAGAAAGGTATTATCAACTTTAAGGACATGTACCTAAACGGTATATTTGCAAACTTTAATGATCTTGCTTCCAAATTTAATCTGCCTAAATCTCACTTTTTTCGGTACCTTCAAGTGCGTCACTTCCTTCAGCAGCATGACCCTAACTTCCCTAAAATACCCCCAGTCTCTGTGTTAGATGAGGTGTTTGAGTTGCCACTTAATTCAAAAAGATTAATTTCCAAAATCAAAGACTGCATATCACTTCATGACAGTGTAGCTCTTCGGAAAATAAGAGGTAGCTGGGAGGAGGAGCTTGGGCGAGTTATGGATGATAATGTATGGAACCGGGCCTTACAGAGAGTTAACCACAGTACCTCTTGTGCCAAATTAAATATAATACAGTTTAAAATTCTACATAGGGCTCACTTCTCTAAAGCAAGACTGTCAAGAATTTATCCTCATCTGAGTGCAAATTGTGACAGATGTCAAAATAGCCCAGCCAATCTAACCCACATGTTCTGGTCATGCTCTGCTCTGGTGAATTACTGGTCTACAATTTTTAAAACTTTATCAGATGCTCTAGATATCAATCTACAGCCTAGTGCAGAGGCAGTCATATTTGGTGTTTCACACCAAAACCCAGATACATTAAGAAAAAGACACAAAGACATTCTTGCTTTTGCTACTCTAATAGCAAAGCGCCATATATTATTGCACTGGAAATCTAAGGACCCACCCAGGGTGTCCCAGTGGATGACGGATCTTATGCAACTTCTACAACTTGAAAAAATAAAATATTCAGTTCAGGGATCGAGGGACAAATTTTTCTCAATCTGGGGCCCGGTTTTAGATCACTTTGACAAACTCAGAACTCTACCTGAGGCCTCTTCACATTCTATCATCACGTCTCAGTAGTTTATAGTTTAAAATAATCCAACTGTTCTTAAATATTATTAGCACTGTTAGTATTATTATTATTATTTTTCTTTTTCTTACATATAAATATCGCATCAGCTATATATGTTACTATATTTCTCTATTTTATGTTGCCACTTGGCTGATCGATTTGGTCATCGAGTTGATCACATAGAGATATGCTTTTGTTATATTGGACAACATATATCTTATCCTTGTCTTGCAAACCATGGAGGGGGGGGGGGGGTTCGAGGTGTTTGGAAAAAAAAAAAAAAAAAAAAAAACTGGCCATGTTGTATTACAAATATGAAACGGTATCTTTGTTTCATTGTGATTCATGTATGTAAAAATTCTCTCTTTGTTTGCAATAAAAACAAATTGAAAAAAAAAAAAAAAAAAGCACTCACATGCTAGGTTAAGTCTGCAACCAAAACCAAGGTTCCGTCGAACTTTGACCTCAGGAAGAGACCGCCATCTTGAGTTTTCTACGAAAATCCCCATTCATTTTTTCTACAAATTTAAACTTTCGATCTGTCGCCTCCTTGAGTATAATAGGGAAGCTATCTGGGGGAAAAATGTCGGGAAAATAAAGTTTTGAACTGCGTTAGCATGACGATCCCCTGATCCTCATACATTTTTTTTACCAGAACACTGAGAAAATCAAATAATTGAACAAAGTGAAATGAGATAAATTACCAACATGTTAGGAATGTGGGCTTGGGTTATAAAAACCTCCGTTGCCAAGGAAATCCAAAAAATTACTTTTGCGGAGTCTTCTAAATATTACACAGACCTGTTCATTACCCCTAAGTGAACAAATTATAATATGGTTGCCATGGCAATAAACCAACGGAAAGTCAGCCATTTTGAAAAAAGGGCCCGAACCACAGGGAGGGCAGGTAAAAGGGGGTAATGGGGGCTGGCAATGGCTTTATAGTACTGCTCGTGGCTTTATTTATATATATTTTTTTACATATATATTTAACAACTTAAACCAGTAAAAAGGCTTTATTTCTTGTTATTTCACATCAGGTTTTACCATTGGGATTTCTTCCATGGGATGTAATTACTTGAACGAGAATAAACATTTATAAAATGTGTATAATTTTATCTATTTATTTGTATTTATTTAAATTAGGAAAGTGCATATTAAACAATGTTTCAGCAGCAGCTGCTTTGACATAAATATGCCACAGGAGCTAAATTTCAGCAGTTGTCCTAAGGTAGGATAAAAAGTTCAACAGTTACATTTACAACACAATCCAATAGCACAATATTAGTGGTAAAAATATTTACAAAGGTTATTTACAATTAAAAAAACAATTCTAAAAAAGTCCAAGAAAAACAAGTGTGGTTTGTTTTCAGCCATTGTTTAAGAGCTGTCTGGAAGGTAGGGTAGTTTCATAGTTTCTAATATGCTGTGGCAGCGTATTCCATAACTGTGTGCCTCTGATTGACACCACAGTTTGGCTGAATTTAGTTCTGCGCCTTTAAACATTAACTCGACTTAAAGCCTTGGTGCCAATTGCAACATTTGTTTTGTCTGAAACACAAGCTTTTCTTGCTTTAAAGCAGCAACTCTAGTTTAAATTCCTGGACACCAGCATAGTAAATAATGTATTTCCTTGGAGGATGACAGTGTAATTAGACTATCTTCATCTGACCTCTGGCTCCCCACTCAACCTCCACCGCCCAACACAAAGGAGATCCCTGACAATGGTCACCAGCTGGAGGGAGGAATCCGTGGAGCGTCTGATGAATGAATGCTGCCTCATCCAGAACCACATAGGCATTTGTTTCCTGACTAAGGTTAGATTGATATAAAGTAAATAAACAGAAGTTTGAATTTATGGCTCACATGTTTAAAGGGACTTTCTTTGGCTCGTGTGTGTGTGTGTGGGGGGGGGGGGGGGGGGAAACTTGTGTATTGATCAGGAGTCTAGTGTCTGGTGTGCTGGCTCAGGGTTTATTTGCAGCTGCTGTTACAGGAAATGGATCCCCGGAGCGATCTGGATTCAGCTGATCCAATTAAACGCTGTGAATAATTGATCTGACAGTGAAACTGAGCCCTGTCACATGGGAGCGGTGACATCACCGCGAGGGGCTGAAGAAGTATGGCTGTGCAGCTGGACCGCCCCGGGTCGCTTGCTCCACAATCACTTTGCTGTATTTGATTACCGCCTGTGAAGGACACTGAGCAGACCGTTAGGACACGGGGAGGTTACAGTGGAACAATAACTCTCAGCTGTACCGCATACTAGCTGGAGCTTGGAAACTCCTGATAATGTCACACATCGCAAGCTGCAAACTTGATCCCACAAAGCTCAAAGAAATGAAGTTTCACACCGCAGACGATGAAATTACTCAAAGAAATTTGTCTTTGATTTCTTTCTTACTAAGAGTCAAGCTGCTCTGCATTACACGGTACCAAAAAACCCTCCTCGTGACCCAGATGGACTCTGTAAGGGCCGATTATCTTTCTGACCATGAAATAAGGTGCAAATAGGAGCCATCTACGGCCTTGGCCTTCAAGGAAGTAAGATTGTAATATCCAATGGAAGCCCTCCAGAGAGGGCTGCTCCTACTGATCCACGCCTTTTCATCTGGGTTTGCACCACGAATGAGTAAAGGAGGCTGGAGAACATCTTGTTTGAGTTTAGCTCCAACCCTTGGGCAGGAAGTAGAGGACACAGCAGTGATGAGGGGACGTTTCTCACGGAGGGAGGTCCGTGCTGCAGCTCGCCTTCGTGTTGCAAACATTGCACTTCAGATCCCCTCCCAGTGAACTCAGAGTCCCTGTGAAATCATTCAGAGTCTCTGCCCACATGCTAACACAGTCATCCTTCATCACTGTTTTTCGCTGTCTGGCTCAGTTAATCAACATCTAAGTCTGACTCACACCAACACACGACCAGTTTGATCACAGAACAAAGCCCTTCACTTCTTTATGTCAGATTTTCCTCCTTGTGTTGGTATGTAAACGCTTATTTCAGGGAGAGTACAGCATGAAACAGCTGCTACAGCACTAACCAAATCATTTTAATTCATCAACACAACGGCCCCTTCAATGTCTTTGGTTTATCCCATTGACTGTAGCGAGCGAGGGTGACATCACCTGTAGAAAATGAAGTCAATTTGGTCGCCATTTCTTCAGGATCGTACGCCACCATGTTGGAGCCTGATGTCGTCATCGTTTCTACCACTCCCACCAATCAGGACTGAGCTTGTTGGACGGCCACACCCATACCACTTGAAAGCAGGCAATACCAAATCTGTCAATCAAACATTGGACATGCTGGCCAGCAGGCTCCACCTGCTTTTATTGAGGCATCTGATTGGTCAAATTATAGTTTGAGCTACATAAAAATGTGAAATAATTAGGACCATCAAGAGCATGTTAAACAAGGGTCCTGGAGCCAGCAGGTACTTCCTCTTTGGAACGCCGGGGGGGAGGAATCAATCAGTCCAGTTCTTATATTGTCCAGTGTTGCATCTAAAATAAACCTACTTTTAAGTTTCTAGATTTTTCCAGAATTATTTTATTATTTTTAAATTATGATAACTTTAAAGGAGGTGGATTGAATCAGCTGTTTTGACTTCATTACAGCATGAATTGTAGCTCATTTAGGAGCCTATTTTTGATTGGCAGATGGAATCAACCAAAGGGTCAATTCAATAGAGCTTCAGACTTACCTTTGAACCATTTTAGGAATATTGTGGAGATGGGGGGAGTTCATTCTGACCAATGTACTCTTCATTTTCACCTTCATTTTGCAGAATCCCATAAGTGACCTTCCGTCCACTGGGCCAGACATCCGAGAAAACCCCGTCATCCCTTTTTTTAATAACCTGACCTGAACCCGATTGTTCACCTCTGTGCTCATCCCTATTTAGCACAAATATAACTCCTTTAAATACAAATGCTAATCACAACGAATACAAATTTCTGGCTGATCACGAAACATATCTGCAGATATGCGTACTTATGTTGCACCATTGGACCAATGTGGGGTACAAACTTGTGTATGAAACAAGCCCCCTAGTGGCTACTGAACTGTCCTGTCTTTCATTTTCTAAAAAGCTTCATTCCGGAAGTCGTAAACTTGTGCCTTGGCTCAACCAGATGTTCAGGATAAAAATCTGGTGTGGTCATGTGACTCATTGGTGATACTGCGGTCCATCTAAAGGCAGTTTATGCTTTGTGGACACAATAAGTTGTATGAACAGATTCAAAATTACAGACCAAATCCAGTGATAAAAATGGCCCAACAGGTGACTTAGCTTCAGAAACTTTTGTTTAAAAACCTTTTCATTAAGAGGCTAAAGGGCTGTAACTAAATTTCAACCAACAACCACAGCTTTGACTGTTCAAATCGAACAAAGGGCTGGACTGGAACTCTCCCATTCCTTGTAAACAATCCACCAAAAGGTCAGTCGTTTAATTGAATTACTAGCTTTTAATTACACAAGTCTAGAAAAAGTACAAAAGGAACTAATCTGCAAATTATTAATCACAGTCTATCTGCTGTAAGTCTGCAAAGCCTCAAGAAGAGTACTAAATGTCTTATTTCCTGTGGTTTCCATCTTTAATTGTTGTACATCTGCGGTAAAACTAAACCTTCCTTTTTTTCAGACGTTTTCGTGAGCAGATCCGTCTGAATGCATGACACTGGATAACGCCGTCGTTCGGTTGAAGGCGGCGACAGCTCCATCTCTCACCTTTGTTTCCTTTATCACTGTCACCGCGTCCAGATGGAAAATTGTTCTCATCTGTCAAAGCGGAGAGGTGCTTGGACTGCTAACGAAGGGGAGAGCTGCGGTGGAATAAGAAACAGTGACACCGGCTTGACCCCGCGGAGGAAAGTCAGGCAGTGTTACCATGGCAACGGGGAACAACAGCAGTATGTTAAGGAGGCATCCAGCAGAGATGCAGAACAGAATCCAAGGCTGAGGAATTTCAGTTGGTGAATACAGGTGCAGGAAAAGAATCAAACGATGGTTTCCAAATGAAGTCAAATCAGTTGTGATTTTATTCATACAATCACCATAATGTATTTTATTCATCTGGTCCAGCTCAGAACCTCACGTCTGGCTCTTTTGGTATTATTAGACATGTTCCCATTAGTGCGGATCGTTTGTGCTGAAAGACAGGACGGGATGAGGGGAAAGGTGGTGTCCATCAAATATCTGAAGATCTGGAAGGCTGTGCATTTAAAAATGTCTGGAAAATGCCTGTAACATCATGCAGCGTCTGAATGCTTCTAGCTAGGCTTCAAAATACAGGCTACACATGAAAGGTCTTTGTAATTATGAGTGCTGATGGGATCGCAATTTTCTCTGGACTCAATCTTTTGTTTCCACCAGGATCAAAATTCTTTCAGTCAATTCAAATGAGCCCATCATCCATTCATTAAGAGCGCTATTTTTGGATTTTCTTGTAGGAAACTGTTCCATTCTTCATGTATGTGAGTGTAGGAAAAAACACACACATGTGTATTTCAGAAATCTGATTTGATCTGATGCTGGAGGTTGTCTTTTTCTGCAGGCGGAGGTTAGATTGGATAAGAATATAATACTATTTTCTCACAAAGAGGACAAAAACAGATCTACTGTTGGTTCAGCTCTCATTTCTCACCGATTTCATGCATGAGCATGCATGAGGAGGAGCCTGATGCCACACTGCCCCCTAGTGCATGTCTTCAAACCGCCTGTCAATTTAAGGTTTGAAGAATCTGATGTTCAGGTAAAGATATAACACTTGGAGTGTATCTAAAAGAGATGGAGGAGTGAAAGGAAAATGTACCTTGATGGTTCCTGTTTTGACTATCAAAACCCAACACAAGACAGCCTTTGTCAGAGTCAGCCTCTTCCACACAATGATCGGATGAACGGGTAGTCAACCAGAAATTCAAGTGCATCTCTGCAGGAAGGCCAGTGCAGGTGGCCAGATTGGGATTTGACTTTTCTGGCGCCAGCAGCTTCTCTTTGTCTTTGCAGCAGCCTGCAGATGCGTGAGGAAAGAGGCCAGGTGCTGAGATGTCCTCAATGGAGAAACTGCACCATTTCAATACCCTTTCATTTGTTCATCGAGGGAATAACTATGAAACCAGATTAGATCCTGCTTTGTTATTGTGTTTGCAAATCGGATACATTCACAGCTTCTTATCAAAAGAGTTCTTTTGTTCTGGTCCATTGGGTTTAGGCTTTGGACAACACTCAAAGAACCAATTAAGAATAGACCAGGTGAGATGCTTTGCTGCTGTACTTTAATGGAAGTAAACCTAAAAATGTCAATAAAAATGTCAAGAATTAATAAATGTAACATCTTATGGTAATAAAGCAAGGTGTCATTAAAGCTACCTTACGATGTTTGTTTTTACGTAAACACCAGACATGTGATGCGTCTTTCAGAATGTACTTTTAGCTTATGGTGTCCACACAGAACTGTCGCTGCCCGATACTAGCACATATACCTAAGTGGGATCAGGCTGAGTGTGAAATGTGGAGGTGGGGAAAATTCTTTCACAGCTTTATTCCGATATATGAAAAACTTGGAGTCATGGAATTCTGGTCAGACTGAAAAACCAAAATTATTAATTTCTCCTTTGTGATCATGTTTACAACAGTTGGCACTTCCATGTTTGAAAAGAATGCTACCCACACGTCACTACGAAATCTGAGCCCAAAACTGGTCACAGTTCAGTGTTGTCGCAATTTCGCTTCAAGAATATCAACTTCCCGCGCGATGAACGCCTGATGTGTCTTTGGAAGTGGTCACTTGAATGCATGTTTTCGAGCCCGGTGTAAACGTAGCATGACTTGCTTTCTCTGCAAAGCAAAAGAAGCCCAAAGGCAGGTCTACGACAGCGCATCGAGGGCCATTCAGACCACGGAGTGTTGATTTCAAAGGCTGGAAGCACAAAGACAGATGGCAACATGCTGTGCAGATTCCCCCATGAGCAACACAAAATCCATTTACGAAGACGCTCTCAGGGTTTAATGCCGCTAATTTGGGTCTGATGAAGAACAACAGGAGCAGAGCGCTAGCTACAAGGGCTCTAGCACACCTTGGAAATGACTTCTGAGAGGCCAGATGTGTCTTAGGACAAATCTAATTAACCATGTTTTCTACCATGGTGGATTTTACAAAGACGTCTAATATTCTCCATCATATCAACAGTTTCATTGGCTTTTGGGTCGGTGGCATCTGTCCAGTGCTCAGAGATAACACCTTTACAAAATCATTACAGACCAACATATGGGAAAAGAAGCTTCAAGATACACTCTGTTAGTGATCATAATAATAAAAAAATACTCAGTATTATCTCTTTTTTTTTCACCAATCATCATTTTTTTTGGGGTAGACGACTGTTTTATTTTATACTGGGGAAAACTGAGACATAATCCCTCAAACTTTTTCTTTATAAATTTAGGTTGTAAAAAAATTGTTTTTAAAGTTTGAGCTGAATCCTTTGTTTAGTTTCTGAAGTCTGTAATTTGTAATGAATCATAATGATCATAAGTGTCATTTTGTAGTTCTTGCAAATGTATTTAAACCTTTTTCCAAACCTTTTTCCAAACAGTTGAAGCCTTAGTCACCGGTACAAGGTTGACCTGTATGGGTTCTGCAGGTTTATGGGTTGTTCGGGTCTGTGGAGGGTCGTAGAGAGGAGTGGCCGCATCTTAAGGAGCAGCTCCATTAAGGCTCGTATGGTCACCTCAAGGGACCACATGAAAATGGAATGTACCATTGTAGTGCACGTGGCAAGTATATCATGAAGTATTCCTTGATAATTTGAACAGGTTTGCCCGTTTTTTGCCCTATTTTTGCCCTAAACATCTTTGAAACCACTTGTGAAAGTGAAGATTCTGCTGGAGATTTCTTCTTGACGCAGACGAGTCTTTCCTCTCCACCATCTCTTGCTACATATTCAGTGTATTTGGCTGGAAGATCTGTGAAACACTTAGGCTGGGGTTGAATACAAACACTTAACATAAGATTGAATTCTTGCAGCAAGTAAAAAGTAGAAAAGGGGTTGAGCATTTTTGTAATTTGTCATTTTATCAAAATGTAAAAACTGTGTTTTGATTGTAAAAGAAAAAGGAGAAGTGAACAAATGATGATCTAAGCAGAAGTTCACAACAGGGGAACTACTGCTGGAAGCATGACTAGATTCAGTTAAAAACCATTACAGTTTGACTTCTACAACAGAAGTTCCACTTCTAAACTAAAGTTCATGTCCTTTCCTAACCTTAAGAAGTAGATAAAGAAAGTTTCTTTGCAGAAGATACTGTGGAGTTACTCCAACCAGAAACACAGAGGAAGAGCAGTAAAAAAGCACTTTTGAATCCATATATAAATAAAAATAAACGTAAATGAACTTGTGGCTTTGCTATCTTCCTGAACACTCGCAGGTAAACTTACTTGGACATAATTCCAACATAAACCCAGAAATGAGTAAAACTGTACAACGGTACCTAAAAGCAAGAAGTCAAAACAGTTCTTTAGTAGGCTTTTTCATTGTTGTATCGATAGTATCATTTTTGAAACGATTCATATAAAAACATGCATTTATTTCAACAGCAAACCGTGAAGTCAGTACAGTTCAGAATATATACTGAATATCTTCTAAAAAAGAAAAGCTGGAGTTCAATTGTCCGCCTGTTCAATCACTGACAAACTGAATTTTAAGAGTTCACCAATTTTGACTGGTATTGATTTCTTTGGAGGCACCAGACAGAGCGTGGCTCTCTCCAGAGGAGATCAATACAGGTGTCTAGGAGAGCATCACCAGACCCCCAACCTTTGTAATGAATTGACTGCTTTTTTTTTAGTCATGCATGAGAAACAACTCGGCGTTTTTCAATGTGTCACTTCAGTTCAGTCGGTAGAACAACAAAAATTAACTACTGTGAATTTTTCTTAAATGTTTCTTTTCCATTGAGGAGGAAAAATGATCATTCTGCTGCTGATGGAGTACAACAAGAGGCGTTACATTCCTATTTAGAGAACACGAAGGAACATTTCACTTCAATGCAAAAAGGGAAAGAAAAGACTCTGCAACGGCAAACAGACAGGCGGATTTCAGAGAAGGAGGCAGAGCGTGTCTGCTTTTAGAAGACGTGTTGGCTCAAGAGAAGCTTCACTGGACGCAAATCATCTGGAGCAGCATCCAGGGGGGGTGGGCGTTTGGGTGGACGGGAAGGCAGAGCAGATAAAACGAATCCTAAAAAGCTCCTGGCAGCTGAATAAAACAGGCTCCAAAGGCTGTCTATCTGTCATGGCGCCGTTCAAGCCTTGGCCCTGTCTTTCTGTTTCTGGATTTTTGTCCGTGTCCTGATTTAACAAGGCTTTCATCCCCCTGCATGCGCCTTGGTACCTGCGTAGTCGCTACTCACCCGAAAGAGTAGCAAACACCAATCTACAAACATCCTCTCGACTCCTACTCTGTAGGATGAGCCTCATCCATGATCACATCATGATCATTTACCGTCAACAGCTTTTATGCTACATACACACCAGACACGTAATGTGCATTCAAGGACGCGCTGAGCGCGCTTTTAACCGACGGTGCTCACACTGGACTGTCGCTACCCGAAACTGCCGCATGTACCCACAGCTGGAAGAGACTTGGTGCAAAATGTTGAAGGGATGTGGTTTTCTTTCCCAGGTCGATCGGTATTTCCGCGTTTTGCAAAGGACGCTACCATACGTCACTACCAAGTCCGAGTCCCTGACTGGTCAGAGTTCAACTGATTTAACTTTCAACGTGCGTTCAGTGGCCGAGCGTTTGGTTTGCAGATCCCAAATATAAAGAAACTTAGAAGCTTGCGTTGCAATGGGTGAACGAGAGAGTTTTGAAAGTGAAAAAAACGGAAACGCGCAGTTTTGATTGCAAGTGGTCGCTTGTACACGTGTTGCTGAAGGCGGTGTTAGCATGGCATAAAAATAACAACTGTTGGTTCTTCCTGTTTTCTCAAACTGTGCAGCTGGGAAAATAATCACACTTTCAAAAAAACTTTTAAATTTCAATCATTTCAAAAGTCTTTATTAAGTCGTTAATGAAATTCTGGGGGAGGAACTAATGTAAGTTTCCGCATGGTGGGTTCAAATGGCACACGCTGCCAGCTTCATTGCTTCATTTCTACACCGATCATCAGGTTCTCCTCACACAGGTGTTACACCATGCGGAAAGACCAAAATCCCGGACACAAATCCTGGGCATAAATCCCGGACGAGCCCCCAATTTGTACGCACTGTTCTCTGTCATGCAGACGACAAAGGTGCATAAAGAAAAGACAAAGACAACAAAAAGAGGAGTTCAATTAAAACACAACAGATTTCCTTCAAAACCTACAAAATAACATTTACAATCTCACATGTTTATTGCCTGGCCACTGACAGATTTTTAATGAAATGGCAGCTCTCCCGTACTAGCTCCTACAGAGATGACAGAGATGAGTTTCACAGCAAACCCATGAGTCCAGTCTAGTGTCAGCACTGCTAAATGCCCCACTCTGATCATCTTTCGATCTATTTGCAAAGCATTCCTTGTGGTAATTTGATTATTATTATGACGTTTTTACCCAAAATCAAAAACCCTGTGTAGTTTTCTGAAACAGTTTCTACAGAGCAGCAGGAGTTCATTAGAAATTCACCTCTAAGATGTGGGCGGGACCGTTGGCATGGTTTAAGCCTGCTCACACTTCCCATCATCCCTCTGTTTACAGTCTATCCCGCTAGCTTACGGTCCCTCACACCCTCAATCTAAAATTACTGGTGCAACAAAAATGGCAGCAATGTCCGATCCAGCCGTACAGTTTAGATCCAGATTCCAGCTCAGACGAGAATAAACAAAGACGTTCATGGATCCGTTTGTCTGCAGGTAAATGCATCTGAGTGGAGCAGAGCAGGGAGCTTGTGGCCCGCTGACTGTAGCCCTGTCACAGCTGTAAGCTTTATACAACTGAATTTTTTCGTCTGCTCCTGATTAACAGCGATTTGAATAAAGAAATACTCTGAAATCTACCACAGATCCTCGTTCACCGGGCCCCATGAGGCTGTCCCTGCAGCCTGTCAGAAGGTGTCACTGTCTTTGAGGGAGTAAAGAGTGACTGCAGAGGCTTTTAGAGGATCCTCCTGCTTCTCTGCCATGAGCGGCTCCAGCCCAGCCTCGGCTTTTTAAATGATTCAGCAGGCCAGTCTGCCATCGTTCCTTTGACCTTCACCACCGTCTGCTGAACCTGTCGGCAAGAAGCGAACGGATTTGACCTCAATGTTCTATGTCGCCACGATGGTTCAGGAGGAAAGTTCAGGTTGATTACCTTGATTTGCTAAACTTTCGGTTGCTTTTGGACCCTCAAAGCTCCTCGTGTCTTAAAGGGAAGATTCTTTGACCTGGAACTTTGTTAAAAATGTGACCAAAAAAAGAAAAGGATATTTATTCTAATTGTAAAAATTTCCAGCCGTTTTACACGGAAATGACAGAACAGAGAGCAGGGATAGAGAACAGAACCCAGAGAATCCTGTGCAGCAGATGATCATCAGCAGCAAAGCAGAAAAACCGTCTTGTGATGTGTAACATCACTTGTGACAAGCTGCTCTCAGGGGACGGCAGGCAGGCGTTTCAGAGCCGCAAGCCGCAATGGATATAAATATTAGTAGGAGCAACATCAATGAGCACAATCTGGATTTAAAAATGGAAGAAGCATGAAGGGGAGCAGGTGATCAGGTGTGCTCCTCAAAGTTTTATGGTTAAAAAAAAACAAAGAAACTTCAAAATAAAATGGTTATTACATAAAAAGTATAGTTCAGAAAATTGTTGGCCTTTAAAGAAGCCCACGTTCCTTCAGTGGACGGTTGCAGGATGCGGTTCTCCAGAGGTGGAAAGTCCAGAGTAAAAGCCAAGAGGGCCCTGCGGCGAGTCGTCACGCTCCAGTTAGCTGGAGTAAAGCAGAGGTTAAAATGGCTTTAGAGCTAAAATACGTGTTTACGTTTAGCAAGGAGGACGGCAACACCAGATCAGGTTTCATCTCAACTCTCCTTCTGACTTTTACGCAGCAAAAGAAAGCAGCTGCTTGCAGAGTCATCAGGGGCCTCAGGGACTGTGGGCAGACAGTCTGGCTCGTCAGTCCACTTCGCTCCTTCCTGCCACTGGCCAGCTCTGCTTCAGTGCCCACACTGCTCTCAGAGGAAGTGGCCTCAATCCATCCCTGCTCACGGAAGAACGACAGCCGCAGAGCGCCAGACGAAAAGCAGCGAGCTTCTTCATCGGAGGTGCTTTCCGAAAATACTCCAAAAACGCACCCAGGTGATGTGTGGGATCCACAACGCCACTGCTAATGATGAAGCATGAAGCTCAGTCACATGTCAGCTCATCCCTAAAAGTGTGAGGAAACCTGGAGCAGCTATCTGCAGACCAACAGCGCCGCCTGGTGGACAAAACATGCTCTGCAGAAAGGAGAACTTGCAGCTTTCTGGAATCAAAGGATTGAGCTTTTGTTCTGAAGACTTTGTTCACTGTAAAGGTGTTAGAAATATTATTTGAATACATAATGTGTATGTAGTCATGTACATGTATTGTGTATTTGCTAAGGGGGGTCTAAGGGCAGGGATGCCAGTATAGCTTAGTAAGTTTGTTAGTTCATTTTAGTATTTTCCTATTGAACTCTATTCATGATCCTTTTGAGTTCATGTTTTACTTCGAAGCCCATCGAGACGACTGTTGTTGTGATTTTGGGCTATACAAATAAAATTGAATTGAACATATACTGTAAACAAATTAAAGTATATAGATGTGTTCAGCACACGTTTCATTTTGACCCTCTGTAACTATTTCTGGTGTTTTTCCAGCTTCAAATTCTGGTGCTTTTAATCAGTGTTATCAAATGTTGTCTGTGAAAATTATCATAAAAATAATTCTTTTAGGCCTAAAATTTAGTTTTTTAAATACTCACATTTCTTTTACATTTCTTACTCCCATGTTGTTTTAAAAAAAATGGAAAACCATGTTTGGCCTTACTTTTTGAGTCCATGCGTCCATCCTTCTACACAAAAAGCTCTGTTCTGTTTCTACGCCACGAGTGTAGCTACAAAGCAGCTGTCAGCTCACGTCTGCCCCCTGCTGGCGAGGCTCGCAACACAGCCAGCCTGTTCCACACGCTTACAGCCAACCCTCTGACCGCACATCACTGTTTAAATTTATGATGGAGTGATATTTCTGCCACTACGTTGCACACAAAACTTTCTAAGTAAATGAAAATATTAAACATTTGCTTTTGAATTCTTTTTTATTTTGCTTTCTTTCTTTCTTTTTGTTTTCTTTCCAAATTTTTTATTTCTCTTCCAAAAACTTTTTTGTATTTGTAAAACACTTTTATTCACATGCGTTGTGTCAAATCTCGCTTTTTTCCTATCTTTGATTTTGCTGAGCACTCGGAGCGCGACTTAATACAAATTGAGTCCAACAGTCAGACATGACGCAAAGCTCTCTGGAGCCCCAGGCCCAGCCGGAGCTCCAAATCTGATCGTGCAAGATGCAAAATTCAGCGATTTTAACCTCAGAAACTGTGGAAAACGTGTCGAGCCAACTGAAAATGTATCTCCAACACGGATCAGCGGAAAATAATATTTACTTAATGTACGTTTTGATCAAAATGACTCAACTGGGTCAACGAAACCGCCCCTCCCCCCAGACTTAACATAACCCACTAACCCCTGTCAGCACACAGCTGACAATGCTCTGACTCTATTTTAAACTGTGTGCAATATTCATGCTGTATGTGCAATATCCATTCTAATGTGGAATACCCACTCATGTGCAATATTCACCCCACTCTACTGTACAGTATTTAAGTACTTATGCCTTATTTGGCTCCTTATTCTTATTTTATTTTATTCTACCTTTTTATATCGAGAGTTGCTGGAAAAAATTTCATTGTGCTCTGCAGAATGATAATAAAAGATTCTGATTCTGATCTGACCGCACGTCCCTGCTTCAAAATACTTTCAGCTAAAAACTGAATTCAAACTTTTAACATTTCAGTAGATTTGTTTATATTTGTACATTTCTTTCCTTCTGGTTGCAAAGTTTTGACATACTATAAATCATTTAACTTACTTAACTTATTGCCCCCCCCCCCCCACCACCACCACCACGACCTCAGCTACTGTAATAAAGTTTAGGGAAAAATTACAATCTTCATTACATCAATTACATATATTTTTTCCACAGAGGGAATATTGTTTCATAAACCGGGCCAGGGCGGCCCATTCCCCCTGTTTAGATTAATACTTTATTATATCAACATTGAAATGTTATTTTTCTATTATTATTTTTATTACCATCCTCCATATGTGCCATAGTGCATGCAGCTCACTATTAACATGTCTGAATTATCATGTTCCTGAACCTGGCTGTGGACCCCCCCCTCTGGCTCGTCTGGCGCCCCCAGCCATCCCCCAACTCCCTCTGGATGAAGCTCGTCTGCTGGACTATTTAAACATGTAGTTGTAGAGTTAGATAAGTTAATTATTCTCTAGGAGTTCTGGGACAACGCCTGTCCGTCCTGGGGAGGAGGAAAAATCCTTCCAGCAGGTCCAGACATGGACTTTCATCTGATATTAACTGGAAAAAAAAATAATGAAAGACAGAATCATTGAACCCTTAAGTAAAAGAAAAACAAAAGGTCCTTCCTCCAACAATGACATGTAAAAGCGCAATAGGAGATGAGGACAGAATCTCCTGAAAGACTTCAACAAGTCCAAACCTGTAGTAGTACAATAAAAAAAAATAGTTTTAGAAACTCTGACCGACCCAAACAAAAAGATTGATCAAAGTTAACATTTCAAGAGTTAGAGAAATAAGAAAAAATGTTTAAGGTGTCAATTACTTAGAAAAAAAATATAAAGAGATGTGTTACAATTAAAATTTTGTTGTAAAAAAAACTGCAGCCAGTAAAAGGATTTTAAAACCAAGACATACACATATAGAAATACAACAGTTTAGAGTAGTTTATTATTTCACTCTAGTTACTCCGTACGGAGATTACATTCAGAGAAACTACTGAAAAGAGAAAGCTTGCTGGAATGTTTCTAAAAGACACGGTAAAGGTTTAGACATCACATACAGCAGTATTTGAACCATGCAGGGACTGTGGTTAGACTACCGTGCAGCGGCTCTTTGCATCACCTGCATTTCCATGAATTACATGAAATCTTTCCACCTTTATCCACCTTTGTCATGGTAGGGAGAACACCTCAATGTAAGGGGGGGGCCATATAAGATAGCACAAGGGTTAAACGTTTATCTTAAAGGGGGATGAACTCAGGAGACCACACACATTTATTTTTAAAAAGAAAAACACCTTTGTTTTGAAGCATTCAAACATAAATTGTAAGGCGCAGAACCCGCTTCAACATAAAGAAAAAACCTCGCGTAAAAGCAAAGCAAAATGAAAATAATATTTCATATAAAAGTGCTAAAGACCTGCTCCAAAGAAAACACCCCCTTTTCATTTTCTTGTGGCATTTTTCTGATGATGGAGGATAAAGAGTGTTGCTCCGCCCCCAAAGGTTAATTTCTAATATAATTCTGCCGCTCTGCAGAAAGTATGTCCTAGAAAATGACTTTTGTGTTTTATTTTGGCTAAAACCGGCATAATCATAAGTTAAAGACCACTGCTTTGAAAACAGATCAAAAGATGATCTGAGTGGGTCTTAAGGATTTTGTAAAATTTGCTTCTAAAAACCATCACATACAGTAATTTCATGTTTTACCTCTGGATTGGGAGTGGCAGCATTAAACTCGCTCCATCCGCAATTGCACATTATATGACACTTTTGTTAAAATACTCGTTCATCCTGGATGATTCCATAGTTGTCACAAAAATAGAAAATAGGTTTTTTAAAGTTCAAGGCCACGTCCAAATTCCCTAACTACTAAGAAACGGATTAGTACTCGACTTTTCTGCGCCCTGGAGTTCAAAAACAGTTTGGACATCGTGCTCAATACTTTTTTTTTCAAACGGCAAATATGACTTTACAGATTTCCCAAAGTAAAAACCTAATAAGTATGAACATTTTAGGAAGACTATTTATAAATGCACAGTGTTTTGATGATGAAAATGTATTCAAATGCATTTTCTTTCACTTTAAAATCGTTCAAATGCAATTTATTGGGGTCTATATTCTCCGATCTAGTGAGCATCGATGCACACTGGTTTTTCACAGAGACTTCTGGGAAATTTCCAGGGAACCGTGGATTCAAACTCCCCGACAACATGGCAAAATGTCCTATAAAGTGTACTGATTTGTAAGTAGTGAAGGAATTTGGACACAACCTTAATATGAGTTCAGTAAAGAACGTTTGCCTCTGCAGAATCAGACGGTGTGATTCTTCTCCAGCTCCTTGGCGGATTCTAAGTTTTGCACAAACTTTTCCAGCTCAGCCTTCACTGCCGTCGCTTCAAGTCTGTCGTCTGGCTTTTCACACAGCAAGGACCTAATAATTAAACCCTGCAGAACAAGAAAGTGGAAAAAGATTGTAAACTAAAGTCCCAAAGGACACAAATGGTTTCCTCTGGGGGTTATTTTAGGAATACTGTAACTCACCTCCTCAGGAAAAGTTTCTAAAAACTGAGCGGGAAATTTCTTCCTTCTTGCATTTTCCCAAATCTGGTGCAAAACAAAAGAAAAAGAAGAGATTTAGTTTTCAAGCTAGATCACACTTTATGTCTACCATTAATAATAAATAAACAGGAGGGATTTGTTTTATTTAGATTTTTTTAGTTCGATCATTAATTAAAGACAATAAAATAAAATAAATAAATCACATAGATTTATCAAACTCATTACAGAAATGATGAAATGCACGAATAAAACAAACAAACAATATATGCTTAATTAAATATAGTGATCATTAACTAAAGTCAAGTAGAGCTTTATTTACTGCTTGAAAAGGATTGGGAGAAGCAATCTTATATAATTCCACCCCTACAGAGTTTTAAAGTTTTACATAGTTTTTGTAATCCAGGTTCTGATCAGATAGATTGTTTTTTTCTTACTTGTCCTGTCCAACAGCTGGCACAAATTCCAGTGCCTAGTAAGGATTGATTATCTTCAGAAAACATTCATTCATGATTTCAGTAAACAGTAACCGATATGTAATAATCACTGATTATTATTAGAACACATGATCACATTTAACCAGTAATTATTGCTACAAATTTTAGATCAGGTAAAGAAAAAATCAATACCTTATTGGTTGTAATTCAAACCTTTCAGTCATCATTATTGCACATTACAATGTAAAACTCATTGGGTGTAATTAAAAGAGCTTTGATTATTTCACCACAATCAGGTTCATGTATTTGGAATTATTCAAACACCTGTTGATCCTTAACTCCTCTTATCTTCATGTCCTGAAATCAGAGTTTCTTTCTACATTTCTTTAATGTTTGGATATTTCTGAACATTTTTTGAGCTCATTACTGAACTCGTTCCAGAGTTTAGTGCTACACACCGACACACAGAAACGTTTCTTTGTGCTTCTTGTCAAGTTGATCTTGAACTTCCTACATCCCCTCAGTTTGTTCCTCCTTCATTTTCTAAGAACTGTTTTTGGATATTGAATAATAATGATTTCCCGCTGGCTCTGTATAGAAGTTGTTGGTGTAAAAATCCACAAGGTCGTACAGACTAGATTGATAAAATAAATAGTTTGTGTGATAAAGATATCCAGCTTTATGTAAAATTCTGAAGTACAAAGAGATAATGTAGTGAACTCTGATAATTATTCCCCCAAATTTCTATACAGTAGGTGAAATATGGTAATATTAAAGATCAGTATAATAAATATCTACTGTTGTATTCTAATATATGTTTAGATTTATTTATTATTGAAACAGTTCTTGAGGCTCTAGTTTGTATGTGTCTGATGTGTGGCTTCCAACCTACGTTTGTCATAGATTAAAACCCCAAGAATTTGATTTCTGTAACACGTTCAATTCAGACATTATTCATTTTAATAGAGAGCTTGGTGTTGGCATTGTAGTGTCCAAATAAATATCACACTGGTTTTATCTAGGTTCAAAGATAATTTGTTGTAATTCATCCATGATTTTATTTTCAAATCAGTAGCGAAATGCTTCGTTTCTGTTTTTGACACTAATTACTGTTGTCTCATAAACTATTTTGCATCCAATAATCCACATTATAAAGCAGAAGTGGTGGTACATAAACAGTTAGAGCATTGATAAAGTGTCCAAAACAATCAGTCAACTGCATATTCTGCATTCACAAACATGTGCTGGGCTTTTGTGAAAGATTTGTAGAAACGTCCTCCTGGCTGCAGAAGCTGATTATTATTAGATTATTATTATTAGAAGCTGTCGGCGTTCATGTTTGAGACAACTCACATGAGCTCTTTCATGGCCGGTCCAGAGCTTCCAGAGAAGCTCAAAGAAGATCAGCCCCAAGGCAAACATATCCACTTTCTGTCCATAGTTCCCACTCGTCTGTAACAACCAAAAGGTCAGGTGGTGAACTTTTATTTAGAACAAATAATAATTAGATAATTAACTGTCTGGTGCTGGAATCTCCTTTGAAAGTGGTTTAGAATTACACAGCAGTGAGATAAAGTCGTCTGTAAATATGCATCTTCAGAAAAAAAGGGGAAAAAGAAGATCTCACTTGCTCAGGAGCCATGTAGAGCTTGGTTCCTGTCTTGGATCTCGCCATCCTCTTTTCATCCTCAACCGCTTCCGTGGTGACCAACCCAAAGTCTCCGATCTTCACCTTGTTGTCCTTTCCAAACATTATATTTGCTGGCTGTGGATTGATGTGCAAATGCAGCCATTAAAACCCAGTCAGATCAAACTGACAGATTAGCCTGAAGTGACCTTTGAACTTTACGTTTGGAGAAGAAACCGGGAATAGAACAGTTTTTTGATTTGGTAGCCACTGTGACAACATAACTGAACCAAGCTATGAAATAAGTTAAATGTCCTGATAATGATCGACGACTGGGGATCCCTTATACTTTGGTCCAGGTAAATACTCAATTCTGATTGGCTGCAGAATGTCCATTAAAAAGTGATATTGGACACCAAAAATAGAAGTTCCAGTCTTATAGCCTTAATGTTCCATATTATTGCTCTGGCCAAAATCAGTTAGTAACCAGTACAATAAAAACTCAGAACATAGATGGACAGATGTTATTCCATAATGTATCACAACAACAAGACATTAGAAAAGATCTCTGTCCTTCAGATCCCTCTATGAGCTGAACTGAACTCACCTTAAGGTCTCTGTGAATAAGACCGTTGCTATGAATGTACTCCACTCCACTGACGATTTGAAGCGCTATAGGGAGACTTTCCCCTCTTCTCTGATAGGCCTGCAGATCTTGAAAGTTCTTGTCTGTAATCCAGTCTCTAAGTGTTTCAGAGCGGCACAATTCCATCTGAATATAGAGGAACTCCTCACACAAGATGCTTGAAGAGCTACAAAGCAGGAAATGAATTTATCTTATTTGTAGGTAGAAAACAAGAACTTTTTTCCAGGACGATGAGACTCACTCAGTGGTGGTTTGACTGACATAATCCGGATACCGTGAGTCCTCCATCCATGCAGTGTAATAACGAACTATATTATCATGCTGGAGTTCTGCCAGAGTCGAAGCCTCTTGTTTAGCCTTTCTGCTCAAAGAATTGAACAAAAAACCATCAAAATGTTCTTTTTGGTGCACACTGAAATATTAGAGTGGAAAGCTTAGACTTACTCTGTTCCAGAAACTATTTTTACTGCGTATTCCCTCTTTATCAAACGATTTAGTACTTTGTAAACACGACCAAATCCTCCTTTGCCAATTGGACCCAAGATATCGTACTCTCGTACAAATCTACAGAGTTGATTCCAACTGTTTTAGTAAAGAGGTCAAAGGAGCAGTGAGGAACAAGCCAGCAGATCTGTTCCAGTTTCATACCTTGACTTGGAGACATTTCCATTTCCTACTTTTTTGGTTCCAACGTTATCCTAAAATGAGGGGGAACAAAATATTTATAGGGTTCAAACATCCATAGGACTGGTTCACCAAGACACATGTTATGAAGTAGAGGTGGCAGTGGCTGAGGTGGTTGAGCAGGTCGGCCAACGATCAAAGGGTCGGTGGTTCGATCCCCGCTCCCCCCAGCCAACCGTTGCTGTGTCCTTAAACAATACTCCTAACCCTGTCTCCAGTGTTTCTCCACTGGTGTGTGAATGTGTATGAATGTCACGGTAATGGTGTGTACTGGCAGCCACGCCTCTGCCAGTCTGCCCCAGGGCAGCTGTGGCTACATCAGTAGTTACGATCACCAAGTATGAATGAATAATGGAGACATTGTAAGCGCTTTGTGTGTCTAAAAAAGGGCAGATAAATCCAATCCATCAAGTATTTTTAGGGATATTGGAAGTTTCACACACTCATGACGTACGGGTGATGCTTTCATGTGTCCTTTCACCACACTGATCGTTAGTAAGGTGCGAGTTCTGGCTTCTTACCGCGCAAATGCTGCACGCACGGGGTGTGCATGTGATACATGAGTGCCTGTACGACATTTGTAGGATGTCAATCTACGTTCTGATTGTCTTATTTCTTCATTTCTAACAGTCAGGCTGCAGCAAGGAGTGCGCACGTATCACGTGAACAGAACTAACGGTCTAACTAACGGGTGTTTGTGAAGGGTTTGAGAGGAGGGTAGAAAAATAAGAAAAATCTGTACGACAAGCCTGCGTCTCACCTTCCTCACCGTTACGCGTTGCAGAAGTGTTCACCACAACTTGTCGCCCGCACCATGCCCGGAAAAAAATGTGTGTGAATAGGTTTCCTGAGTGTTCTACGATCTTGATCTTTAGTGCAGGCCACCTGCGTACAAGTTTGACCGTTTGTCGCCCACAGACAGTCCGTATACACCCCTAAGGGTAGTTTAGACTAGAGGTTTCAAGCACTGCGTTCACCGTCTCAATCTCTGCTAAATAAAAACCTGTACATTTCAAACGGTTGCCATTCGTAGAACAGTAAAATAACCTGCTTGACCTGCTCAACTCTAAAGCTCTGGTCTGAAAGAGTTTAACAAAAGATGGATTGTAAACTTTCAGCAGCACATGTGGGCAAGAGCAGCAGAAAGATCCAGACAGTGAAACAGGTTTCTGGTTTTCAGATATTATTTAGAGACCATGTAAAGAATTTCACCAACTGCTTTTTGTTGATACGAGGATGAAGAAACACACCTGAGCTTTGGAAGCATTTGATGAATCAGCAAATATTATTGAGTCACTTTCAGTGTTTTGCATCTTTTCTGATGACGGCTCATTTAAAGACCTAAAAATTATAAATAATAAAAACACCCATAAATACAGCAACACTCCATGTTTGGGTTGTCTTTGCCTAAATAGTTTTCCTACTTACGTTGTTGCCTCATCTTCAGATCCGCTTGACTTGACAGACATCTGAAATGCAGGATAAATGCATAAAAAGCATCAGGATCAAGGACGGTGGAGATACGGAAGTATCGTCTGCGGACGTCACGGAGAACGAGTCGGTCACCTTACTGTCCCAGTCGGACTGCCCCTGGAGAGCAAACAAGGCCATTCTGGCGGCGTTTTGTTTGGCCTCCTTTGCAGTGTTACCTTCACCTGTAGGGTATTCCTGGCCATCAATCATTACTTTGTATGAAAATCTAAAAAAAAAAAACATAAAATTACATATTAATGTGCTACAGTGATGAGGTTTTAGACGGCAGACGCTTTCCAAGAGGCTCATACTCACTTTAGGGCATGAGGAGCACCAGATTTGTTCCCCAGAATGTATGAATGACAGCGTTTGTACTTTTGACAGAAGTCGTTGAGACGTCCAATGAAATTTCTGTCTGGGAGCTCCGAGTCCACGGAGCTCAGACGGAAACAGATCCAGTGATAAACATGCAGCCCTTCCTCCACAGTGAAAACCCACCATATGACTTACTCACCAACTTTCATCCAAACTTTGGTTTAACTTCTCACTCTGCTGACCGTCTGCAGCCTTTGGAACAAGACGGGAGAGTTTAGAGATGGACACAAGAGGCCATACAGACACTTTCAATCTCTTCCACTTCTCACCTGCGTAGCTTCATTCCCATTCAGAATATCATACACCAGCATAGCTGCATTCTCCTTGGCTTCCCTCTTGGTTGGACCAGAGGCCTCTGGGTATTTTGTGTCACCGACCACAAACCCACACCAGCTAAAGGCATCAGAAAACGTGCTTGGTGGATTTTAAGATGCAGTGATAAAGGGAAGGAGCTCACATACTAACAATTCTCCAGCTCTTTTAGTCTCCTCTGGCTTCACATTCTTGCTGCTCTTCTGACCGTACTGGTTCAGCCAGCAGATGTAGTTCATGCTGGTCTGTTTCGGTGAGGCCGGCACTTCCTTCTGCCAAGAGACAGAACAATAACTGTTGTAATAATAATAATAATAATAATTGTTGGGACATTTCTAAAAGCGGTTTGAGGCACAACTACAGCAGACAGAACCTTCTAATTTTGGAGAATTAGGGAGTAAATCAGATGCCAAGTTCAGGGTCAGTTCATTCTCTGCAGGAAGGGAGACATTCATTCTTGCAAGCAGAAGCATTTAAAAAAATGTCCTGTAGTTGAGATTAAAAGTCTCAGAGTTGGAAAAAAGCCTTCAGACTGTTTTTACAAAAACTGGAGGTCTAACAATAAAAAATAACTGGCTAAAAATACGTTTTAAATGACATATGAGGCCAAAGAGTCATCGTGGGAGACTTTTCTCAACTAATTATCTAGTTTAATGTTTTCTCTTTTGTAAGATAATATTGCAGATGAGTAAATGTGGAGCAATGAGCTGTTTCCTCAGTGGGTTGTAAGTGATTTAGTGCAGATGGGTCTATAACCTCGAGTTATTTGAATGATAAAAATGAGCTTTTCAGTGGTCCCAGCCTGAACAGTTGATGTTTTTTCTCCAAACTGAGAGGACTTCACATCACGCACGGGTCCAGTAAAGAGGAAACTTACTGAGTCCTGGTATTTATCCTTAAACAAACATTTCAGGGCTTCATAAGCCGCTCTCTGCTTGGCATCCTTCTTGGTTTTCCCGACACCGTTCGGGTACACTGTCCCATCGAGGACGACTCTCTGAGTGAATCTGTGGAGGAGATTTCAAAGTATAAGACTTGATCTTTTAGGGTGATTTTAACATCTACCCAGGGACTGCAGATGAAAAATAGTCCTTTGGCTAACTCTGGCATATATGTTTATTAATATGCACTGTCCCCTATATTAAATAAATAAAAAGACTAGAAAGTTCACAACAGGCTGTGGTGCAGCATTTCATTGAATAAATTGGTGTGTTCTTTGCTTAATTCAAAGTGTTACCACACATTGGACCTGAATAATAGACAGATCAGTGTTGTCCGCTGTGACGCACGTGGTCGTTTTTACCTTACAGTACAATAAACCTACATAATGACTTAATCCAAAAGGTATTTTCCAATGTAAATAATTGATTTATTTCTATTTGAAATGTTTTTTTGTGACGTAGTTGTAATGGTATCCTTATTTCAGACAGATTGATTGATTGATTGATTGATTGATTGATTGATTGATTGATTGATTCATCGTTACGTTACCTCCCAAAAGTAAATGTCAGGTGGAAGCATTTTATTTTGAAAAATATACTTTTCAGAAACCGGAAGCGTAACTTCGGCCGTGTTCAGATCGGTTCATGAAATTATTGTCCGACATTAGACGGGCCTGAAAAAGATTGGCAACACTTTAAGTTTACGATATAAAGATAGTATATAAAAGTAAACTTCAAGTATAGTGCCTGACTTATAATATAAGTATTCAAAGGTAACTGACTTATCAGGAAACTTGGGCCTCAAATAATAATTAAAAAAAAAATCAAACATATTTGTGGACAAATCAAGATCATATATTTGGCTGGAAGCAAACATTTCTGGTCGATGATCCAGACGTTTCCATAATAAATAAACCTCAAACTCACATTTTGTTGTGATCCTCTCCCTCCTGGTTAACGGCCTCGAAGCTCAGCGCGCGCCGCTCTTTCTGTGCGAACTCGTGCAACTCGGACACGAAGTTTCCAGTCTCCATCGCCGCGAATCAATCAGCTGATCCGATCAAAACATTCAAGAAACGTCTGCGACGCTGAGCCTCAGCGTTCTGCGCTTCCATACATGCACGCGCGCGCCCGCGCTCGAACCTCTGATCAGCTTCAGCTTCTTAAGTTTCGATTCAGAATTCCCTGATTCATCCAACCGAAACTAAAACTGACCATCAACTTCCGGAAGCTTTACTGATAGAAATCTGCAAATTATCCATAGAAATGAGATAAACCAAAGGTATAGATTTCAATAAGTAGATTATTACAACTAGTAAACTTCATTATTTCGATTTAAGATTCACATCTATGTATAACATCTATGTTTACATTTCGTTTTACATTTAGAAAAACATTTACATTTATAGTTGATGTTTGCACTTTACAGAATTTACAGTTTTTCCCCCCAAATTGTTTACACACAATATGGAAAACCGGGTTCCATTTCTCAAAATATATTCACAATTAGACTAGTTTGTTTGCAAAAGGACACACTTCAGTCAAACATATACACATAAATGTGAAAAGGCCATTAGTTTTCATTTAACCAACACAGTTATCAATGATCAGACACTATTGCAGGCAGTCTCACACTGCTGTGATCAGTAAAAAACCCAACTGTAAAAAAAACAAAAAAAAAACTATTTTAGGAAATAGCATGTGCTGCATATCGGACCAGACATTGTTCATGTAAAGGAACCAAAAACAAAATAAACAACATTCTTCATGACTAGTTTGAGATAAAGGGAGAATGTACACAAATAGGCCAACTATGAACATACTATGCACGGCACAACACTGATGCTGCAGACGGAATATTTCAAGAATTTATTTCAGTTCAAGAAATATTCCTTACCATAATCACTTACAGTAATCAAGCAACAATGAAATCAACGACACCAATAGAATCTCTAAGCAAATAAAAATAACTGCATGAAGTACATATATCAAAACAAACACTGTAACTATTTCCACTGTGCATGGCGGTGGAAGGTACACAATCTGCTAGGAGGTTCAGTTTTATGCCAAAAATATGAAAAATATGTTTTTGCGTCCACTGTTTATGTCCGCTGAACGAGTTCATTGGTTCATGCTTTATGTTTAAAACTTTGCATTTGTCTTTGCATGCTCAGTAGTACATAGACATGAACCAATGTTCAATGAACTCGTTCAGCAGACATAGACATTGGACGCAAAAACATATTTTCCATATTTGTGGCACAAACTGAACCTCCTAGCAGGTCGTGTCCCTTCCACCGCCATGCTGAAAAAAGATCTCTTCCCTTGGATTCAGGAAGGGGGAGTGAGAACGCCGTGACCTGCTTCCATCAGTCCATGGTTGATCAATAAGTGTTGCACGGATTTCATGAGTCAAATTTGGTCCTCGGCTTTGTTCAGGTTCTATCAACTCTTCAAGTCTTCCTCTACCTCCTTCTTCTCCTCTTTGAGCTCCCCTCTCATCATCACTCTTCTTCTAGCTCCTTCTATTTTTAATGGATACAGGTGAGTTCACCTGTTGCCTGTTACAGCACACCTGACTGCTGCGTTTTCAAATAGTATCCAATTCATTCATTTGTGTTGTCATTGGCTATCCGTGGAATTGTAATAAGTTTGTTTAGTTCCACAAACCACTGTGTGTAATGTTATGCAGAGATGTGTGTTGTCGGGCAAATCTGTGTTTGCGGCGGTGTTTTGCTCCTTGGAGTAGAATTTTGGAAATTGTGTGGAGATTTTTATTTTAGAGGGTAAACAATTGTTAATAAACTGTAAATATATACTACGTTTAGACTTAATATATACATTTAACCTTAAATTGGACTTTTAACTTAAACATATGTACATCCATTTTAAAATGATTTATTATTTAGGTTTATATTTAGCATCTAAAAGTAAAGTACATACCTTCAAGTCACAGATGATGCTTTTATTTGTGATAACTATTAACATAAAGGCAGTAAAGAAATGTTTATATATATATGAGGCAAAATTGTAATTTGAATGAGGTGAATTTTTACATTTAACTCTCTTTATATAAATTTTTGTAAAATTTAGGCACCAAATGCATCAAAACTTTCTTGGTGTTTGTAACAAACGAGCCTTCTCTAAGTGTCTGTGTACTAAAGCACCTAATAGTTAATAGTTAAGAATTAATATCTATCAGCCTGATTTAGATCAGAATTTAATGACAATACAGCAAAAAACAAACAAAAAAAACAGAGATATTAGAAAATGTGTTTATTTCATAAAACCCATTTTTTAGTACAGCATGTTACTAGTTCTGAATTACATAATTTAACACTTAATTGGATTAAAAAACGTAAAACATTAAAAATGTACGTGTAATCACATTCTAACATGATGGTAAAGTAGATTACATGTGCTTCGTGGTATAATCCTGACACACGTGAACATAGTATCGGACCAGTAAACCAAAGTAATTTTGAATTATTACAAAGTTCTACTTCACGGTCCATACTCTGAAGTTGTGCGGTTTTGCTTCCATTTTTCTAACTCCTTCAGTTTACTCGCCGGGTCGATCTTTTGGATGAACAGACAGCACGACTCTGATCATTTGGCTCTCTGAAAAACACACAAAAACAGATTCACATGGGATGTGTACATTGACTTAACTTTTAAATGAATGAAGTTTATTTCATGGCACTCCTTCAGAATACCAAGGTGTCTACAATAAAGAAAGACTAAATTACAAAAATTTTACAAAATTTTCAAAAATACAGAAAACTTTTTCCGACAGAAACATAACAGCTGGTTTGGTCCGGATTGTTTGGAGAGGCTTCGCGGCAGAACCATTCCTATTCACCACTTTTGTCACATCTGTCCTTAGTGAATACGGCAAAAATTGGCAACCAGTAATATATTCTATATAGATAGCAGGAAATAAGTATTGAACACGCCAACATGCTAAAACATATGATCGAACATAGATCACTAATTACCAGATAAGACACCCGCAATGCACACATAAAGAATCCAAACATTTATGTCCATAAAAGAAGTTATGTGTAATAAAATGAAATGGCACAGGGAATACGTATTGAACACGGTTACTGAAATTTATTTAATACTTAGTGCAAAAGCATTTGTTGGTGATTACAGCCTCAAGATGCCTCCCGTAAGGAGAAACCAGTGGAATACATTGCTCAGGTGTGATTTTGGCCCATTCATCCACACAAACTGCCTTCAAATCTTCAAGGTTCCGGGGGTCTCTTCTGTGAACCCGGATCTTCAGTTCTTTCCAAAGATTTTCAATTGGATTCAAGTCTGGTGATTGACTGGGCCATTCTAGTAGCTTTTTTTTCTTTTTCTTCAACCAGTTGAGTGTTACCTTGGCTGTGTGCTTTGGGATCGTTTGTCTTGCTGAAAGATCCACCCTCTTTTCATCTTCAGCAGCCTGGCAGATGACAGCAGATTCTGATCAAGAATGTCTCCATACTTTTCTCCAGTCATTGTTCCTTCAATGATATGAAGTCTACCAGTACCACATGCTGAAAAACAGCCCCACGCCATGATGCTCTCCCACCTCCAAACTTGACTGTTGGTATGGTGTTTGGGGTGATGTGTGCCATTTTTCCTCCAAACATGTTATTATTGTGTCTTATGACATCCAAAGAGTTCAATTTTGGTCTCATCTGACCAGAGTATCTTTCTCCCAGAATGTCATGGGTTTATCCAAATGTTGTGTCGCAAACTCCAAACGAACTTCAAAAATGGAGTCTTGTGGTGTGCGTGCATGGAGGCCATGGCGGTTGAGTGCATTACTTATTGTTTTCTTTGAAACAACGGTACCTGCTGATTCCAGGTCTTTCTGAAGCTTTCCACGAGTGGTCCTGGCTGTTGGAGAACCTTCGATGATTGCTCTGACTCCTCTGTGTCCAAATCTTATGGAGCACCTGGTCGCAGAAAGCCTATAGTAATGTCGTTCTTTTCCACTCCTCCTCCGGATGATGGCCCCAATGGTACTCACTGAACTTGCAGTTTAGAAATGCGCTCTGTAACCACTGCTCTCAGTGTGTTTTTTGGGAACAATAAGGTTGCGCAGGTCTTTGGACAGCTCTTTGCTTTTACCCATCATGCAATGCTTCTTGTCTAACACCTTGCTGGTGAGAAACTCTTTTTAAAAGGCATCAATCAGACTATACTGTAGCTGGATATTATTTTTGCACTCAATAGGGGGCAGGTTAACCTTCTGAATACTTACAACTCCAGCTGCTTTCTGGCTTGCCAGACCTTAATTCTCCTTTTCTTCATGTGTTCAATACTTATTCCCTGTGCCATTTCACTTTATTACATAATCATTTATGGACATAAATGCTTGGATCTCTTTCTATGTGTGCATTACTTGGGTTGATGTTTATTATCTGGTGAAAATTCTCGTGTCAATAGCCCGGGATTAGAAATATGTTTTTTGAGAGAAAATGTTGACGTTGTTCAATACTTATTTTCCTCGCTGTATATTTGTGGGATCGCCCCACGGACACTTATGGATCACATGCACACCTGTGTGTGCAGCATTAAGGAGCAGTAAGGATCCAGTCCTCGTGACCTACTAACTGACAGAGTGTGGCGCACGCACAGCTTTACCCGCACGCCAAAGTGCTATTAGCCTCAGGAAGCAGCTACTATTAATTTACGACAATGGCATGTCCATTTTCTTTATGATCTAACTTTGGAGGAGTCCGCATGAGCCTCAAGGAAGTACGACACCCTAAAGCGCCCACAGCACCCATGCAGGTCAACCTCGTATGGGTCCCTGTGACATGTGAGGCTTCAGTTTCTCAGAATCTGCCTGTGAAATGCACTGATCATCTCAGAGAAAACCTACCTCTCATAAAAGTGATCAATTTCAGGAAAATGTTGTGCCTGATATCCTTCCAATTCTGATTTAAGACAAAATAGGAAAGAGAAAGTTAAGTTAGATAGATACAGAAATAGTGGGTAGTTGCTTTTGACAAAGCAGTACAAGTGAGTTGGTGCCATTTAAGATCAGAAATCAGTGATCAATGTTCTCAACACGCTGTTTTGAACTCATTAGTAACAACTACTACAGGTACCTTGTTTGGTGTAGGAGTAACTTCTGCAAAAGTAATACATTACATTAACATATTACTTCTACTTTAATTAAGTAGCAAGGCAATAATTCTCAGACTTTGTTTATTACAGTGGTATAAGAGCAAACAAAAAAGATGATCAAACAGCAGCTAAAACGATGCAACAAACTAAATTATTTTACTTGTTTTTATTCATTTTGACTCTAGCAACATTGCTTATTCGGACTTCCCAAACACTTTAATTTGTTTTTTATTTTTCCAATAATCTTGTGTTTGCTTTTTCTTCGGGCCAGTATCTGTCTGTGCTCTTGTTGAAATCTGCTTTATGGAAACAGGATCACATTTCTCACCTGAGGCCCAAACGCTTCAGGTTCTTTGTTCAGTCTCCATGTTTTATGGATTCAGCTGCAGTAGTTATTTCTGTGCTTTCATCTGACCATAACAAACTACATTATTTGTAACCATTACATCATATCGGCCCTTATCTAAATGTGAAATACTGTGCGGGACAATTTAGACTGTAATGCAGATACTACAAAGAAAGTAACTTAAAAGTAATACTAAAATCATTTACAATTCTAAGAGATTAATATTAAAGTAGGGATTACATTTGAATAACATTTAATCTTTAATGTATTGCATTATATTATTTGTTGTAATAACAATATTGTTTTTTTTCATGGATTCTGATGATATTTTTTGGGAAAAGTATTTAAAAATATTCAAATATTTATTAACTTACAAGGTCAGTGCCTTTATGATTAAAAGATATATTCATGTAATATCTGAACTGAATTGGCTGAGCTTTTCATCCTTATATTTATCACTTCACCCACTGATTGCCGCTTTCACACAAATCCAATAATTTAAGAATATTTTAAGAAATGCTCCTTATATTTTACACCTTTTTAAATCCTGAACATTTCCATATTTTTTATTGCAAGATCATATATTATTTTACAGCCAGCTAAAAGCTGTAGTTAATAGATTTTGAGGCAGAGGACGTCTGAGGTCATAGATCCGCTATAGGCCCTGTGACAAGAACCAACAACTCAAACGCCTCTACAGGTGTAAAGTGATGACAACAAAGTAAGGTTCATGTTTATTAGGAAAGTGTTCATACTCTTTATTTTAATTTCATTTTTTTATTATTCTGGAATGGAAAGGAAACCACACACTGTAAATGTCAACGCCTTTAAAAACCCACTCCAATAAAAATGGTGTTTCTTTCTCAAGTTCTTGTGGCATTTTTCTTTCATGATGAAGGACATCTATACAAGAAAATTGCTTAAAATTGCATTCTGAGTATTTATCTATTCAAAAACAAATACAAAGTAAGCAGGTAAATGTCCAGGCCCTGATGGCTATCCTTCAGAGTTTTATAAGAAGTTCAGGATGTTAGCTCCTGTTATTAGACATGGCGGCACGAGGCATACTCTGAGGATGCTACCAGACACTTAATCAAGCCGCTATAATTCTGATTTGAAGAAGGCAAAGACTCTTGCTCCTCCTACCGACCCATGTTTGCCAAATGTGGACTTTAAAATCTTATCAAAAATTCTTTCCATCCGACTGGAAACAATATTACCTAAAAATCATCAACCCTGATCAGACTGGGTTTATCCGCACAGACATTCTTTTCTCCAACTTGAGGAGAATCTTTAATATAACGTATAATAACTCAAACAGCACTACACAGGAAGCCATAATATCGTTAGACGCTGAAAAGGCTTTTGATAGAGTAGAGTGGGCTTATCTATTTCATACAGTTAGGAGATTTGGTTAGAGATAACTTCTATGCTGATCAAACTTTTATATGCTAATTCATTGGCTGTCGTTAGAACCAATAATAGCACTCAGTCCACTTACTTTTCACTTCACTGTTCAACCAGGCAGGGCTGTCCTTGTCCATTTCTTTGTTTGCTTCTAGCGATAGAACTCTTGGCTATCGCTATTCGCAATAACTTGAACATTAGAGGAGTGCATCGATATGGGGTGGAGGCAAAGGTCTCATTGTATGCAGATGACCTACTTCTATGGCCGCTTTACACTGCAGGTCTTGATGCTCATATCCGATTTTCTGACTATATCCGGATTTTTTGACGCACTGCCACATCATCTATTAAAAGTGACCTCGTGATTCGATTTTAGCATTTACACTATACAATGCTGAAACTATGAAACGTGACGCTCTGAGGACTAATGGCAGTATTTCTTCGCCTTCAAGGACCTCCTCCTTCAGACTTTTGTGATTGCGGTTGTCATGGAGGCAAGGCGGCGACGGAAGGAGGCGTTGCCTTGGGCGCTCCAGAGGGGACGCACGGGAGAGGAAAAGAAGGGGGGTGCTCGGCTTGAGTTTTGAATGAGGAAGTGTTTGCAGACGTGCTGTACTAACAGTTTGATCCAAGTGTTGAACCTTTCCTGTGCGATGACTTCTTTTCCGACTGTAGTCAGAAACACACAGGAGATTTCCTCGGGGTTCACTTTTCCGTTCTGAACCCTCAGCCTCCAGAGTGGGTTAAGTCAGAAATACTCCAAAACTTTGGGCGAGACACCTTATTTTAATTTTCGTTCTTCGACAGTCCTCGCCCGCCACACCCGGCTCCTCTAAATTACACGTGCACACACGCAAAGCACGAGCCGCACACACACAAACACACTGTCCCCATCATACACGCTTCAAAGACTTGAACGCTTTAGCCTGGTCCATAGCCTAGTGTCCCGCTCATTAGTTACCGCTATGTCCGACCGACCGACATAACAGCGGGCTCGACTACGGTCTGAAGCCTGAGGCTGAAAGGTAACACGCTGACAGCAAAATCAACGCACAAAAAGCACCTTAATGAGCCGCGATTCTCAGTTGGTGGTGTCTCTGAGTTGGACGCTTTCACTGACGACCACTCGCATTTACTGGGAATATCCCATTTGTCTGCTTACATGGCACACGCCAATGCACGTATCCGATTCAAGCTTCCATTTATTTCACATGAGAGAGGCCTGCATCCTGATCTGGAGAAAACGATCCATGCGCTTTTATGTCCTGCTTTTACACGCTCACCGATCATATCCGATTCAGTGCCAAAATGAGGAAAAATCGGAATTGGGTCACTTGAACCACGCAGTGTAAAGGCGGTCGTCTCTGACATCAACCGTCAGTACCTGTGATATTGAGTCTGCTATCTGATTTTAGAAGCTATCAGGATATAAACTTAATTTATAAAAGTGAAAATTTCCCCTGAACTCGCAGATAATGCATCTTCCCTGCAAAATTTCTTTAGCGGTAAATGACAGCTTTTTACATCTTGGAGTTCAAGTGACAAAAAACCACAGCAGTGGACTTATTTAGAGCAAAATTTTATCCTCTTTGTCAAAAACGAAGAAGATTTTGAACGCTGGTCTTTGCTTAAGTTGTCTTTAGTAGCACGCACTGTGTCAAGATGAACATATTGCCTCGCTTTCTGTATCTGTTTCAGTGCTTACCTATTTTCTTGACTAGCTCCTTTTTCTCCTAGGTTGATTCACTTGTGTCTGAATTTCTTTGGGATAAAAAATCACTACTATCAAAGCACTCATTTACAGAGGCCCAAAGTGCTTGGAGGAATGGTCTTGCCCAATTTAGGTATTACTATTGGGCAATCCAACATAAGAATTTTAAATATTGGTTACAATCCAGTGCTTCTCCCACCTTGGACTGGTTAACCGCGGAGTTGAACCCGTAAAGCCAGTGTCTTCAATGCGCTGTTATATTCTCCTATACATTTGCAAGAGAATAACACTGCAAGAATTATATAGTTAAAACATCTCTTAAGATTCTGACTCAATTTAAGCGTTTTTTTGGATTACAAATCTACTCGCATAATGCCCCTTTAGCAGCTAATCCTTTCTTTACGCCATCTCTTGTTGACAACGTCTTCTTAAAATGGGCTGGATCTGGTTTACGGACCTTTAAAGATCTGTTCATTGATGATGTTTTTTCCTCTTTCCAACAATTATCAGAAAGATTCTCCCTCCCAAAGCAACATTTTTTCAGATATTTACAAGCCCGCAGTTTTGTTAATAGTACTTTTCCTTCAATTCCTAATTCTGTCTGAAACCTCAACTATGGATTCTTGCTTTTGCCTTCTTCTTCTTCTTTGAAAGGTCTATTTTATTTCAGAATCAGAATCAGAGATATTTCTTATTGATCCCACACTGGGAAATTTGTTTGTCACCATAGCAAACTTACAGCAGAGGGGGAAAAAGACTTAGAATGATATAAAAACAAGAATAAAGAAGATGTAGCATAAATGCAAACACCCCAAGGTAGTATAATTCTAAATTTAAAAGCTATTTACAGAACAGTGCAGGTAAAAGATGTGCAAAAGACATGTGCAAAATAGAAAAAGCAATAAATAGATAATAAAATGTGCAAAAGGTTATCTTCGCATAGTGAGTTGTTGTACAGGGCTATTGCATTGGGTATGAAGGATTTGGTACTGGCAGTTTTGGAGCCGGAGCTGTCTGAGCTTTCTATGAAGGAGTCTACGTTTTGTCCAGAACAGGGTGGAGAGGATGTTTCCAAGTTGTCCATGATGATAAGAGCTTGTTCAGTGACTCTCTCCATCACTGCTTCAAAGGTTTCCTGTTTGCAACAATGACAGAACCCGCTTCTTCCTGATGAGCTTGTTCAGTCTGTTGGTGTCACTGACTGCAATGCTGCTTCCCAGCAGACCACGGAGGAGAACAAGGTGCTGGCACCCACAGACTGGTAGAAGATCCCCAGCATCTTGCTGCACACATTGAAAGACCTCATTTCCTCAGGAAGTAGAGTCTGCTGCAGGCCTTCTTGTACACAGCAGTGCTGTGGCTCCTCCAGCTCAGTCTGCTGTCGATAGTCACTCCCAGATATTTGTACTCCTCCACCACTTCCACATCCCTGCCCAGGATGCAGAGGGGTTATAAGACTGTCCTTTTCTCCGGAAGTCGATCACCATCTTCCCTGGTCTTGTCCACACTGAGCAGCAGAGCTCCTTTCCAGCCCACTCCACAAATCCGTCCACTCAGCCTCCTGTACTCCCTCCTCCCGCTAATCGCTATACACCCCACAACCACAGAGTCATCAGAGAATTTCTGTAGGTGACATGACTCTGAGTTGTGCTGAAAATCTGAGGTGTATAAGGTGAACAGAAATGGAGAGGAGCACAGTGTCTCTGTGGGGCTCCTAACACCACTAGCACCACGCCAGACAGGACGCTCTGTAGTCGGACAAACTGTGGCCTGTCTGTCAGGTAGTCAGTGATCCAGAGACGGACGCACCAGCACCCATCAGCCGGCAGCTATCACCCAGAAGAAGGCTGGATGGTGTTAAAGGCACTGGAGAAATCAAAGAAGGTGATTCTCACCATGCCTCCACCACCATCCAGGTGTGAGTGAGTTCGCTGCAGCAGATGGATGACAGCATCATCCACCCCCAGGCGGCCGGTAGGCAACCTGTAAGTCCAGGAGAAGAGCTCACCACCGGGTCTCTACTCTAAGCCACACTGCCAGCCTCTCCAGCACCTTCATCACATGGGAGGTGAGGGCAACTGGACGGAAATCCCCGGGTGAGATGGAGAGGTCTTCTTAGGAACGGGACCAGGCAGGAGGTCTTCCAGAGGAGCGGCACCTTCTCCAGTCTGAGGCTCAGGTTGGAGATGCTGGAGAACCGCAGACAGCTGGTGGGCACAGGTCCTCAGGGTACGAGGGCTGACGCCATCCGGCCGGCTGCTTTGTGCTGGTTAAGTTTCTCCAGCTGTTTCTTCACCTGGCAGGCTGTTACAGTCAGACAGGGAGGGAGGGGGTGGTGGTTGGGCTGGGGGGAGGGGAGATGGACTGTGGGGCTCCAGTGGGTGTGGTGTGTTAGAGGGGGAAGGAAGGTGAGGAGGTGTGGGGGGTTCATGAGGGGGAGGTCAGACAGCTGAGAGGGCAGCAGGAGTGGGGGATGGTGTGGAGTTGGAGTTGGAGTTGGGGAGGAGGCTGAGGTATCCAGAGAGCTAAACCTGCTGGTGAAGGTGTTAAGCCTGGCTAGCTTTCTTGCTGCCTGTGGTCTGCTTCTCTCCCCCCACATCCTGTGATCTTCTTCATTCCAGACCACACCGCTCTCATGTTGTCCTGCTGGAGTTTGGATTCAGCTTCCTCCTGTAGGAATTCTCCTGCCTCAGCTGATCCCTGCTGTGCTGCACCCTCTTCATGTTCCTCCTGGTCCCCAGACCTGAAGGCCTCTTCTTCCTGTTCAGAGGCTCTTCAGGTCACAGCTGATCCAGGGTTTGTTGTTGGGGAAGCATCATTAGCTCGAGTAGGGCAACAACGGACTCTCACAGAACTTAATATATTCGTAATGGAACTATTATGCTGCCAATGTCCTCCCCATGAGGCGCAAAGAGCTGCCCCAGTCCGTGGACTCAAGACAGTCCTGCAGGGCCTGCTCCGTTTCTGGGGTCCACTCACAGCCTTTGTGGACACTGCTCTCGCATGGCAATAGGGACATAGTTTGGGATGAGGTGAACCAGGTTAGCACAGACCTGCCGAGGGAGGGGAGCCGTGGCTCTGTATGCATTCTTTGCATTTGCATACAGCAGATCCAGATATCAGATATCAGCTTATCCGGCCTAAAACTCTGGACACTATAAAAGCTCTTTGGGAAGATGATCTAGGAGAAATTTTCTGACAGCGTATGGTCTCAGATTCTGATGAGAGTACACAAATCTTCAATATGCGCGAGACACGGTCTTATGCAGTGCAAACTGGTCCATCGCGTTTATTTTACAAAATTCGTTATCTAAAAAATTCCCTAATGTTTCTCCAGCATGCGATGGATGCCACTAATGTCCAGGAAACCTTATTCATACATTCTGGCTTTGCCCAAGCTTTCTTCCAAGTTATTGGACTGAAGTTTTTTCAGTGATATCACGCGTTATTGACAGGAACGTGAGCTCAAACCCTCTGAGTGCCTTATTTGGAATTTTTACAGGGCCACCTTCCCTATCAAAATCTCAAAAGGACTCCCTCGCCTTTATGACTCTTCTTGCAAGGAGAGTAATTCTGTTAAAGTGGAAATCACACTCTCCCATCATCTTCGCAAGAGTGGCTCAAGGAGGTTCTGTACTTCCTGAAGTTGGAAAAGATAAGAATGACATTGAATGGTTCTCTAGATAAATTTGAACAAAGGTGGCGCCTATATTATTCCAACGACACAGCAAATACAATTCTATTCTTTTCAGACTAAGTGACTTCTTCTGGGCTCTTTGTCTGGATTCGATCTCATGGATTGGTTTACTTCTTTGCTTATTTTAATTTACTCTTTCTGAGAAATCTGGCATGTATTAAGTTACAATTGTTGAATTTATGTATTTTCAAAGCTTTGATAGAGAGGGTTGGTGTGGTTTTGTGTTTCTCTTTTTTCATTTTATTTTATTTTATTTTTTTCTCTTGATTTTTGGTGTTTTTGTTGTTTTCAGTTTTTTTAACTTTATTTTATTTAACTTATAAAAAGAAGATTGTGCAAAATACTTTTATTTCGACTGGTGCCTGTTATTTGATGGACATTTTGTACAATTTCTGCATAAAACAAATAAAGTTTGGAAAAAATGCTTAAAAAAAAGATCTTGTATTTGTGATGTAGAAAATATGCTGGGCGGGGCTACAAGCTCCCTGCTCCCATTCTTGCAGACAAACATCCACGAAATGCCTTTGATTTCTGGAATCTGGATCACTTGTAATGGCTGGATAGCCCCCATGTTTCTAAGGTTAAAAGTAGGGCTGAAGGCACCAATGTAAACTGAGCTCTCAGAACTTGGAAGGGGTGGGTTGTGCACCCCAATGGTCTGGGTGACTTTCTAATGAACTCCAGCCGCTTCTGCAGAGTAAATATGCTCTAGAAAATGATAGGTTTTTTTGATTTAGGCTAAAAACCATCATCATCATCATCATCATCATCATCATCAGTAAAACACTGGGAACGCTTTGAAATCAGATTAAAACGATGATTGGAGCGGGGCTTTAGCTGTGATTGTTAACCAATGTTCAAAGATGACAACTGAAATTGACTTTAGTGCTTAACACATTTAGGAACGAAAACTCACCTCATTCCTTTCATGAAAAGTTGGGAAGTTCCAAAGGAGTTCGAAGTAGATCAGGCCCATGGCAAATATATCTACTTTATTGTTATAAACGGTTTGTCTTTTCTGTCACAAGATCAAAAAGCAAAGTGTTAACAAAAGGCGTCCAAATCTCCAGGAACAGGAACCTTTACGGGTCACCTGACCTGCTCAGGAGCCATGTAGGACGGGGTCCCTTTGAACCCACTTCTCTCCTTCTGGTTCTCAGCGTCATCCTCGATCTCGGCTGTGACGAGGCCAAAGTCTCCGATCTTCACCATTCCGTTCCGATCAAACAAGATGTTCGCAGGCTGAGGGATGGTGAACAAGAAGAAGAAGAAGATTTGGGTTTGAAACCAGTGAAAAAGTCTTCTGCTTGGTGGTTTTTATACTGGACCTTTAGGGAGTCGGACCAGCTTCTTCTCTCACCTTCAGGTCCCTGTGGATGAGTGTCTTGGAGTGAATGTGCTCCACTCCGTTTACTATCTGCAGGGCGACGGCTAGACCTTCCTCCCGTCTTTTACAGGATTTCTTTGGGTCCTGCATGTTCTTCTCATCTATCCACGCCCTCAGCGTTTTAGTGTCACACAGTTCCATATGAATGTAGAGGTACTTTACAGGCGAATCGCTGGACGACCTGCGGAGATGAAACATCAAAAACCTCCCGGGGAATGAATGGTAGCCATAAAAAGGAAGGAATTAAACTTGCTGCGCTGAAGAGCTGCTGTCCGTTGAGCCGTCCCACTGAGGAGCAGAGTCTTCTATCCAACATATGTAGTAGCGGACGATGTTACAGTGGTTGAGGTCAGACAGTACCTTCACCTCTCGCAGAGCTTCTCTAATACAAGGATACAGTCGAGAATTTGTTGTTAACCAAAATTTAACAATAAATGAAACACAACTTACTGCAAGACTCACTTTTTGTAGCGCACAATCTTCACAGCACAATCGGTCCCCTCCAGTTTTCGTTTGGCCTTGTACACAAAACCGAACTTTCCTCTACCCAGGCCTTCGATGCAGTCATACTCGGACGTAAACCTGACGACATTCACAGAAATGCTTTTCAAAATGCCGAATATTTCCCAGTAAATGTTTTCTTGGAGAAGCATGCAAGCCTCTCTGCGTTCATCCAGGTTCCCTTTTTTCTGTGTTTTTACTTCTAAACCTTGACAGTAGAATGGGAAAAGTATTCATCCCAGTGCAGATATGTGATATACAGCAGAGGTCTGTGTCATAGAAACACTTTACCTGTGAGAGACAGAATATTTAAAAAAAATAATTCCGGAAATCTCATTGTTTGATTTTTAAAGAATTTATTTGCATAAAAGGTGCAGAAAATAAGTCTTTGGTCAAGAACAAAAGTTCACCTCAATACTTTGTAATGTGACCCTGGTTTTATGGACAGAGGTCAAAGGTTACTTGTAGGTCTCCAGCAGGTTTTCAAACACTGTGGCTGATATTCTGGTCCATTCCTCCATGTATGGGCCTGTTGCTGGACTTTTTTCTCCCTCCACTGATTCTCTATTGGATTGAGGTCCAGACACTCACTGGAACCACTCCAGAACCTTGAAATACTTTTTATGTAGCCTCTCCCTTGTTGCCACGGCGATGTGTTTGGGACTGTTGTCTTGCTAGAACATCCATGTTTCATTCTCAATGTTCTCACTGATGGAAGAAGGTTTTTGCCTAAAATCTCTTCATGCATGGTTCCGTTCATCCTGTCCCCTTTGCAGAAAAGCAGCTCCGAACCATGATGTTTCCACCCCCATGCTTCACAATGGTGTTCTCAGGATGCAGCTCAACATTTTTCCTCCTTTAAACACGGAATAGTGGCGTTTCTACCAAAGGTTTGGTTTCCTCTGACCACATGACCCTCGCCAGATTTCTGCTGTTTCCTCACTGTTTTCAGTATCGTTTCAACCTCACCAGGTGAGATCCTTCATGGAGCTCCAGGTGGAGGGAGATCATCAGTGATCCTGTATTCCTACAGTTGATCTCCTCTCTGCTGCTGCTAGCTTTTTGTAGATCTGTAGTCTGGTTCAGGTAAACAATCGTGTCCTAGGTATCTTTGGTCTCGGTGGAGAGGTTGTAATCTGACTCTTTAAAGGTGTGGACAGGTGTTTTTATACAGGTGACATTAACACAGGTAACTAGAGGAGGACGGAAGAGCTTTTTAAAGAAGAAGAGGTCTGTGAGGAACATAAATCTTGTTTTTTTTCCCTCACCATTATACAAATATTTTCTTTAAAAATCAAACAATGGGATTTTCCTGGAATATAATATTATTTATATACACACACACATAATTATTTTTAAATTCTGTCTCTCACAGTTGAAATGGTTCTATAATGAACACTACAGACTAAATTCAGCTTTTTTAGTGGCTCAACTTGCAGAATCTGCAACTGAAAAACCTTTTTTGTCAATCAATTCAAGCTCCTGTTGACCCAGACAGAGATCCAATATTTAACCTTTGTTTTCCTTTAGGAGATGTATAAACCAAATGTATGCTGTTTCTCATCTCCGCTAATGAGGAACAATGTTATGGATTTAAGTAAACGAGGATAAATCTGAGGGAACTTCCCAAAACAGAAAAGATTTCCTACCTGCCGTTCATCAGAGGAGTTTGTGCTTCTTCAGTCTCTCTTTCTCCTTTGTCCATGCCGTTAAAATTGATGACATCCTTAATAAAAAGTCATCGTAAAAGTTTAACTTCTCCAAAAACCACATAAGAAACATTTGGTTTGAGTATTACTTTCTTTCTTTTTTACCTCTTTACTCCGAGAACGAGCTCCTTCAAATTTTGCTGCAAGTCTTTAGAGTCATAACATTCAGTTAGAGGAATCTTGACAAGAAACAAACTGTTGCTTAAAATAAAAAAGAAACATCTTACTTGATTTTGGGTCTTGAATCAGGAGTTCGACCCTGTTTAATGTAAAGCAGGAAAAACAGCGATTATTATAGGACCATGGAGGAAAAAAGTATTTGATCCCTTTCTGATTTTGTAGGTCTGTTCTTAAAATAACAGTCTGTCATCCTAATGGTCCATTTGTTTGAACAGAAAGAAAATCAAAAAAGAAAATCAACTTTAAAGAATTTACTTGCATTATATTAGTAAGTTTCATTTATTTAGCGCCTTTCCCAGATAAAATCACAAAGTGCTGAACAATAAAACACAGAAACAATCTATTAAATATGATGTGAAACAAAACTAAATAGAAGAAAATAAACTTAGAATAGAAATAACAATGAAAGCTGTCAGCAAAAGCATTTTTGAATAAAAACCAACTGAAGAGTCGACTTTTAAAAGAATATACAGATCGGCCAAACGAAGGGACAGAGGGGGGTGTGGGTACCGGATGTTCTCGGGTCCTTCAGGGTCCTTCCAATGAGTCATATCACTAGAGGAGACATCACGAGGAGAGCACCGCCATCTTGGTGAGGTCAAGTTTTGAAGACCAAACCACTTTTCATAACATTTAATAAAGAGCTCTGTTTTTACTTTCAATCACTTCATTATATGAAAAAGAGGAATGGCTTGAAATTGCTTAGTTTTGTTCAGAAATACAAACCTCACGAGTACCCCTAACTTAACTAGTATTAGACTATTTAGATTTTTTCTATGTTCCTTTATTTTATTTTACTTATGTTTTTATTTATTTGTGTGTTATGTTCATTGTTTCTTTTTTCCCCTCTATTCTTTATTTTCTATGTTAATATGTTATGTTTGGCAATGGTGACTGATCTTCGAGGCAATATTGATTACATTGTTATTGTTCGTTGTTAACGTTAATGTCATTGTTAATGTATGATACCGCAATTATCAATAAAGTTTTTTTTAAAAACGTAGTGACGTTAACTCATTGGTCGTGGCAACTTACAGCCAATCAAATAGTGTGACGTCATCATTGGTCGAAGGACCCCGAGAACCGAGCAACCCGAGAACATCCGGTACCCACACCGGCACTTCAGAGTCTGGGGGCTGTTGCCTGGAACCACCGGTCACCTCTGCTTTTATATTTGGTCCAAAAAATCTTTAAAAGATTTTGATCCGAGGGCCGCAGCCAGAAGCGTAGGGACAGAGCAAGTCTGATAAGAGTTTTGGGGTCTGTCCATTTAAAGCTCTGTAGGTCTCTGGGTCATCAACATGCAAATTAAAATCACCAAGAGTTAAAACCTTCTCAAATTTGATAAGAGCAGAAAATAATTCAGAAAATTCATTTAAAAACTCTCTAGCGAGACCAGGGGGGACGATGGACTAAGACACAATAAAAGAAGTCTGCATTTCCAACCATAGTCATTTGTAACTCAATTGAGTTGAAATGATCCGGCTTCATTTGCCTGAAGGCGTTACTATGGATGAGCGCACAGCCTCTTCTTATATTGAGGGAAATAAGTTATTGAACCTTCTTGCAGGAAAGACTTAGTAAACCTTTACTAGCAGCACAGAGGTCAGATGTTTCCTGTTGTTGGTGAGCAGCTTTCTGCACATATCAGGAGGATTTCTGCTCCACTCTTCTTCACAAATGACTTCTAAATCCTTCAGATTTGGTGGCTGTCGCTTAGAAACTCTGAGCTGGTGGAGGAAAGGAGGTTCTCACTCAGGGTTTGATGATACATGGCTCCGCCCATCCCCATCCACGCAGTGCAGAAAAACACCCCAAAACCATAATGCTTGCACCCCTGTGCTTGACAGTGGGGAAGGTGTTCTTGGGAAAGCTCTTTAGTCTTTTCCATGTTGGAGAGTCTGACTGACTCTGTAGACAGGTGACTTTTCTACAGGTGATTCCTTCAATCAGCTGATTAGGAGAGTCTAACTGGTCTGTGTGAACCAGTAACCATAGTAACCATAGTACCCATAGTAACCATAGGGCCAAATACTTATTTCCATCACTGAAATGCAAATAAATGTATATAAATTCTTTAAAGTGAATTTCTTGGTTTTCTTTGTGATTTTCTGTCTCTTACTGGTCAAATGAACTGAACATCAGGATGACAGACTGCCAGTTTTTTTTAGATGGGCAAACCTCTGAAATAAGCAAGGTACCAAATACATTTCCCCCCCTTACACGTGTCATGAGTTATGTTTGCTCCACTTAAAACAAGTAATTGAATTCATTTGATAAATGCATGAGCCGACAGATAACACATCCAGCTGGATCTTTTAGAAGGTTAGGAGATCCCGTACCCGACTCTTAGAAGGTTGTGATGAACCTTTAAACTCAATCCAGTCAATTCCACTGCTGGAATGCACTTGTCCAGAGTCCCTAAAGGGATTCAAACACATTATTAGAGGAATATTCCACAGCAGAAGTGAATCTTTGGGTGTATTCAGACTGGGTAAACCTGATCCTTGTGTTGAGTCTGTACGCAGACGCCGTCAAGCGGCCTTTCCTTACTTTAACCCTCCTGTCGTGTTCGGGTCAAATCTGACCGTTTTACAACTTATAATACTCATAAATATTATGTTTTACATCTGATTACCTAAAGACCTTATGATATCCTTCACACTGTGTACTTGAACATTTAAAAGTGATGATCACCTATTTCATTCAATTTTGAGTGTTTTAATCAACCTTGTTACACCTGTGGTGTTCCCGGTCAAAAGTGACCGTCATAGGAAATGAATGGGTATCCAGAGTAAATTCATTCAACATACAGAAAACATCCCCATACACACTGCCCCAGCTCACTCACACACTCTCTCACACACACACACACACACACACACACACACACACACTCTCACACACACACACACACACACACACACACACCCCACCCCCCCACCCCACACACACACACACACAATTTCTTTTGTGGGTACACATGTCTTTCTGCTTATGTGCCGATCCTCTCACGTGAACCAACTTCCTAATGATACAATGTATCATATGTTTACACAGACTAGACAGGTGTCTTTTGAACCCATTTCTTTCCCACGCTTCTGTACCTATCACACGTGAACCACACCTTCCAGACTAATCAATGTATCATTTTTACACAACCCCATACTATATATAGCTCGATGTTTGCCTTGCATTCCTTTTACTCTGAGCACAATGAGTAGACGACTGAAGCGTTTTTCTGTGGAAGAGGTTCTGGTCCAGGTTCTTGGGCATGATGAAGAGGGCACTGAAATTGAACCAGAGATAGAGGAGGATGTCTCGGAATTGGAAGACATCACAGATTTTGAACCAGACTCTGAGGAGACTGACCAGTCAACAGATGGAGAGGGAAAGGCACCTGAAGAACAGGCACCTGAGGAAACATTTCAGTCCAAAAGTGGACACTTGCTGCAAATGTAATGCTTATGTTTGCAAGGCCCACTCTGACCTGAGTGTCACATGCCACTCATGTGCATGAATACACACACAAACACACACACACATACCCACACACACCCTGTTGAGTTTGGTGTTTGGTTTTCCATTTATTTTTTGTATTATATGTTCATTTTGTAGTTCATTTTCAGTGCCCAATTGTATTTTCACTGATGTTATTTAATGTTTACATCTACAAATTGTCGTTAGACACTACTTTTAAATGTTGTTCTCAACTAAAGAATGTTTAATAAAAAAATTGGTGGTGAAATTTTTTTTGTGTGCTAATTTAAGACCAGTTAAAACAGACCGGTCAATTTTGACCGGGAACACTAAAGTAGGGGGCTGAATGCGAACACGACCGGAGGGTTAACCAAAGCTTGTAAACAAAACCACGTGACAAGGAGACGCCTAGGAAGGTACGCTGATAAATGGTTCTGACGTGTAGATTGTGGGGAAAACAGTCAGAACCACTGTGGATCACGTTAAAAGTTGTTTTACTGAGTCTGCATTCATCGAATCACATTTCAATGAGTTGCTGTGTCTCATCGTTGAGGAGTTACGGCGTTGGTTTAAGGGAACTCTGTTAAGGAACTACAAGGTAGTTCTTAGGATGACGTCACTGTAGTGCCGGGCACGTACCGCCTAACGAGACACAGAAAAGCACGTAAGAACAAGTTAACAGTTGGACCATTTTCCTCTTGGGTAATTAGACAACCGTTGCTTTACATTTGTTGTTCGTGCTCATGTATTGCTTCATTCGTAATCTGTTTACGTCGGCTATGGTGGCCGTTCTGGTTCAGTTGTTCCGCTCCGAGGACGGATTGTATTCAGACTTGAGGAATCTCAGAGCGAACCGAAGCTCAGTCCGTTTGGAAACAAACCCAGACCACTTCCAAAGACGGGTCTGGGAGCGGTTTCTGGTCCCAGAACAGGGCCTGCTTGGTTGTAATCAGGCTGAAAACTTGTTCTGGATTATCGGGTGAAACAAACTCCGGTTCACTTTAAGTGAACCACATGTGTCCAGTCTGAATACAGCCTTTGGTCCTGTCTGCGCCTCACTTTGTGCTCGTCGGTGTGGAAGCTGTGGCCCTTCCACTGTCGCTCAATGACGTTTCCTAAAAACACAAACACGTTCAAATGAAGCTGCCAATGACTCAAAAATTACAAATCAGATGAAATTATAGATCAAAAAATGAGAAATACCGATTGCTCTTTTATAGTGGACCAGGCCAGCTGAGCGGCCTTCTGTTTTGCTTCCTTGACATTCCTCCCTTCAGCCACAGGAAACTCCTGCTTGTTGAGCAGCAATTTATAGAAAAATCTACATTTACAGAAAAAGTGGGAGCTTTAATCCTTGTGTACAGCCTTCACGCCGATTCAAACAAAGGCAGCTCAGTGAAACTCACGTAGGGTTGTGAGAAGGACCGTCTCTTCTCACTTCAACGTATGACGGTTGGAGCTTTTTCTGCTGACAGAAGAGGTTTATGGTCTGCACAAAGTTGGTTTGCGTGAATCCACCGTCCGCATCCTTTATGCTTAAGCTCTTCATCTGATCACTGCGATGGTAAAGACATTCCTCAATGAACCATCTTAAAACCAGAAACAGATAGGACTCTATAGTCAGTTGTGCTCACCAGAATTCGGAAGAAGCTTCGTCCAACGGTTCGTTTCGCTCAGGAGACAAGAAACTTTCCTTTCCAAGTCCAGTCTTTACAAGATAAGAAGAAAAAGTGTTTTTATCCAAGAATCCCAGAGATTCACTGAAAAGGGACTATACCATGTAAATCACATTTTTTAAGCATTTAAGTGTTTTATAATTATAATTTATATTCTTCTAAAAACCTGCTCCCTGAGCACCAGCCCCTCCCAATCCACGAAAACGAGCGGGTCCCCACATTGTGACATCACAAAGTGAGGAACCGCCCCTTTCAGGATGAGTCTGCGCTGCCAGCCCCGCCCCCCGGCTAATACACACACGCCCACTTTCTCCTTGGAGCTAGTGGTGATCGCTGAACACTTTTGTTTTTGTTTATGTGGGAAAAACGCAGACACGCTGCTGAGGCCGACTCTAGGTTGACATCATGATGGGCGGTACCCACGAGGAGAGAAAGGCGGAGCCTCAGAGATCAAGTTGTCTTACTTCCTGGTAGGAAATCGAGCTGCGAAAATAACTTGTTTCATAAAAAATGGTTCTTTAATGTGTCAAGAGTCATATATGGTCATTTATATGGATATAGTTTATTCTGAAAGGCTTAAGAAAACCAGAAGATCGACCGTTAAGGACCCACCCTGATACTAAAGGTGTTTTTAACATGTTCTGGTGACAATTTTCTCATGATGGATATAAATAACAATAATTATAACTGATTCTTTATTTATCCCACAATGGGGAAATTCTTCTCAGCATTTGGCCCATCCACTGGGGGAGCGGTGAGCTGCAGCCTAACCATGCTCGGGAGGCGGTAGCGTTAAGGGCCTTGCCTAAGGGCCCACACTGGGTGATCTTAATTGCTCGCCATTGATTTGGTAATTGCCCCAGAACCATTGTTCAATCGAACCCTGGTTTCCTGCGTGGGAGTCTCTTACCCTACCAACCGAGCTACCCACACCCAAATAGACAGAAAATCTGTTTTTATTTCTTTCATTGCTGTGAATCAAGAGCAGACCAAAAAGATGCAGTTTCAAAAGGATTTGTGATGTAGAAAACATGCTGGGCGGGGCCACAAGCTGCCAGACAATGGGAAGGGGGCGGAGTTGCTTTGTGCCAATAGTCCCGCCCACAACTCAGGGGTGAATTTCTGATCAACTCCTGCAGAAACTACTACCTAGATAACAGCACAGGGTTTTGGATTTTGGCTAAAACCGGCATCCTCATCATTAAAAGTCCACTGGGAACGCTTTAAAATCAGAAAAGATGATCAGAGAAGGACTGTCCATCACTACTCACATCCATGCTTTCACTGCCAATCACCTCCTCATAGACCAGCTTGGCAGCTTCCTCCTTTGCCTCCTTCTTTGTTTTTCCCACGGCAGCTGGATACTCCTTATCTCCAACCACGAAACTGCACCGTCTAAGAACAACAACAACACAAACGGAAACCTTCAAAACGCCCAGAAACAAGAGCTGAAGCGCTGGTGACCCTGCAGGAACAGAGAGGAACTTTACGGAGCAGGAAAGGCGCCCCCAACGCTGAGCGCCTCCACGGCCCTCACAGCCAGCTTCTTCTTCTGGCCAAAGTCATAGAGCCAGCTGATGTAACTGACGCTTCTTAATCCAGACGAAGACGATTCTGCTACATTTTCTGTCTGTGAAAGAGGAGGAAAACTATGACAAAGAGAGAACTGCAAACAACGGTCAATCAAACGATGGCGTGCCTTTGTGGAATCAGCTGATTGTCCTGTCAGGGCCATCCAGGCGTTTCTAGCGGCATTCTTCTTGGCTTCTTTCTTGTTATTCCCAACTCCTTCAGGGAATCCTTCTCCATTCACAACGGCCCTTATAGTAAACCTGAAAAGTAAGACGTGTGAAGTAATTCCAAGGTCCTCATTAGCCCCATCCACACCAACATTACAGCATCCAAAGCTTCTTATTTCACATCTTTTCTTTTCAAAACATAATAATAATAAACTTTATTTGTATTGCACCTTTCCAGATAAGTCCTCGCAGTAAAGCACAGTAAAAAAACACAGAATAGAAAAAGAATTAAGAAAAAAAACGATTAAAAAAATGATTTTTTTTACTTTTTCATTTTGAAATAAAGAATTTTGAAAGGTGCAAACATTTAAAAAATAATACTTATAAAAAAAAACTTTAAATGTGTTGTTGAGTAAAAATCGCTTATAAACGTTTTTTTTTCCTGAACATTACAGCTAAATGAACATGTATGATGCTGTACTACATGTGTGCATTACTGGTTTTTATGTTAAGCTGAGTTTTTTTGCGTAAAGATTGAGTTGTGGGAACATCTGTGCCCACAAATAATAATACGTAAAATCTTTTAACAGAAAGTTTTACTGAAAGAAAAAAGTAATTTGTGAAAGAAAACTTGAGTTAAAATTACGGAACTTACATTTAAAAATGAACAGCAGTTCAATTCTGTCACAAATATTAAGATAAAACCCTTAAATAAAATGTTTTTACCCTTATTTATTAAAAACAAAACAACAATAAATAAGATACAGAGCGTTACTAAAACAACTATCATAATTCAGCATCTTTAGGAGGAAACTAAAGAACCTAAAGGAATTCGGACCACAAACCTGATTCTAATAAAGTTAAAGGTTTGACGTTTTTCCTGCTTTTTCTTTTTTAATTGAAGGATTGAAGATGATAGAAAACAGCTTGGATGACAGTAAATTATAACAAAAAAATAAATAATTGCAGCCAGAAGGAGCAAATACAGAACAACATATAATGGTAAAACAAAATAAACACAAATTTAGTAAATTTGAAGGTTTTTATCTGACATGAAAGGGTCTGAACTGTTTTTTTATTTAGATTTTTTCTTTACTTTCTGTGTAGCAGAGACAAAGATTCCCTACATCAATAGCATTGTTTTTGATTTAATGTTAATTCTGTTAGTGATACCTAATGCACCTAGCATCTCCTAAATTGTACTATCCTCATACTGCCTTTAACTTTGTCACCTTTTGTCTGACTGTTTACATCTATTGGATTTTACTGCACGGAAGCTTTAACATGTAAATCGTAATTACTCTAAGGTCATTGTTTTGCTGTATATTGAAACTAAATAGCTTGATCTCAATGGGTTTTACCCGGTTAAAAATATATCTAATAGAATTTTATCTTTTTTCAAAGTGTATCAGATTTTGAATTGAATTTGGTTTTAATTTCATGCAGTCTCTGGGTTTGTTTAGAATGAGGTGAGGGACACATGATCATGCTTGCCGTTTGCATCTTTAGGATAAATGGGTTCTAACCCAAACTGCGCCTGTTCGGCCCTAAAAGGTCAAAGACGCTCTAGAGATCTTCAAGAAACGTGAACGAATAAAAAACCTCCAATGGGAGCAGCTGGAAACACCTGGAGCTGTCCAGGTTCCTCTCTCATTATTCTCACCCATAACATTTTTTTAATTAAATGTCACATTGAAGAGCAGAATTGATAGTTTTATACACATTGCTACAACAACATATAAAAGCTGCGATGCATTTGTCTTTTTCCAGCGATTTATTTAGCCGCACCTTTTAATATGATCCGGTCCATCGGATGCGACGTCCTCGTAGCTGACGGTCACGCGCTCTCTGTCGGCGTACTCTTTCAGCTTTCCGACGTAATTTATGGAATCCATCAGGAATCATTTAGGAAACATGTCTACGGTCCATAAAGATCGGAGAGAACCCCACTGGACGGCATGTCAGACGACCTGTTCCGCCCCCACGTCACAACTTCCTCACTCTTCCTAAGTTTCGATTTCATCATCAACATTTCAGCGCACGTGACGTTCGTGTCATCAATGCACATTTTTTACTCTTCGTCCATCCAGTTTATTTAATCACAAATACGATCTCCAATAGTTTAATATAAGTCATATTTAATTTAGAAAATGAACACGCTTTTAACCCGAAAGTCTCCTGACGCATTCAGAGCTCGCCCGCTGCTTAGAATCATGGGAAATGTAGTTAAATAGCCACAATTTGACCTACTTCATCAGCAGATTTCTTTGTCTTAAAAAGTGCCAAATATACTTTTTAAAGCACGAAGCAATTATTCAATTTAAATGTGGGAAATGAAAAGAATATAAAACGCGGGGGGGGGGGGGTCGCATTTTTATTTTATTTCAAATTACAAGCAAAAAAAAAAAGGCATCCAAGTGCCCTAATCACGAAGTCCAACTATTGGCTAAATGGCAAAACAAATAATTGTGTAAAACCTGCAGCAAATACAGAAACATACCCGAACATTTTATGTAATATTTAAAAATGAAACATTAAATTGTTTTCACGTTTTATAGAAAAAGAAATACTTAAAATGTTTGAACATGGCTAAGGACAAAAAGAAATCCAGATTTTTAAGTGATCAACTTTCTGGTCCGGTTCTTCTGCTTCACAATCTAAAAAAAAAATCATGTTTATTAGTTTTATAAGTACATAAAAGATAAAAAGGAGCTCAACTGACACAAACTGTCAAATAACACAAACCAGCAAATAGCCATTTATAAATAACCTAAAAATGCAAAATGTTTGACTGAAACCCCAAGAGAGGAAAAATATTCAAAATGATTTAAAACCTGGAGGAATATTGCTGAAAATCATATTTCTTGGTATTTGAAGATATTCCTTTAGGCAAAACAGACAAATAATGGCAATATTTGGCCATGAAGCAGCCAATTCATGAGGGTTAAATAAGTGTTACTTCCGCTCATCTCACCTCATTTTAAATCCTTCTTGATTGAAAAATGTTAAGCCTTATTTACATGCATTGTTTATTTTTTTTGTGTACAATATCTTTGCAGAAAATATTTCCAGGTTAAATGATTTCTTTGAAACTTCTGACTTGGTATAGATGTTCTCTTTATCATTCGTGGTCTGCTGCTGAATCTCCTGGACAGTTGGAGATCAAGTCCTCTTCATCTAGAAAATGTAAAAAAAATTAAAATAAAGAAAAATATGAGTAAACAGTAAAATATCAAACACAATAATGAAACTATTAAAAAACTTTTTCTTCTAAACACTCTTACCATTATAGGTCGTCCCACACCAGATGCAGTAAAAATGGATTCCTCTTAAATACGATGTTAGAATTTGGAGTTTATCAAAGGGCTGTAAAAGATGGAGGCGTGAAAAAGGCAGGTAAAAATGTTATCGGGTTATTCCACATGCAGGATAAACCTGACATCAAATCAAATCAAACTTTATTTGCATAACACCTTTCCAATTAATGGGACTCCAAGTACGATATATAAAAACATTTTCCAAAATGTAATAAACCAAAAAATGACCAATTTTCACACACACACACACACACACACACACACACACACACACACACACACACACACACACACACACACACACACAGACAGACAGACAGACAGACAGACAGACAGACAGACAGACAGACACACACACACACACACACACACACACACACATTATATTTGCTCACAATGTTTGCAACTGGGAGGCACACAGGGAGGCATGTTCTTGTTTTTTCACAAAAATTATATTTTTAAACATAAAACTGAATACGAACAGTAAGGTTGATCGCTTCTTCCTCTTCATCCTCTTCTTCTAGGTCATCCTCCTCTTCATCAGCTTTTTCTTCAGGCCAGTACCAGGCTTCTCTTGGGGTTTTTATGCTCTAACAAATAAAAAAAAAACTTTTAGCCCAAAGACTAAACACTTACAGCTTTGCTGTCTTCACTTAACAAAATAAGAGCATATTCGATTTCTGCTGGTGTGGCTCTGCCATGTGCATTTATGTTCAAACTTAAATTATTCAAACCTTCTGGCTGTCAAGCTGCTCACATGCTCTCTGACTTCTTCTCAGGTCTCCTTCAATCTTCCTTTCCTCCCTTTCTGTTCTAACTCGTGACCTGAAATGACCAAAATCAAGTAAGATGAAACATTTACTTTTACTTTTTGGTCTCGTGCTTAAACGCCAACTTTACCTAAAATCTTCCAGAGACTTTGTCTCGTTTTCTTGTTTGGCTCGTATTTTCCGTCGATAGTGTTCAAGCTCCTCAACAGCTTTCCTTTTCTTTACCTCCTCCATTCCGATACCTTCTCTGTCTGACAGCATAAACACAGGAAGGCAAACAAACACTGGAACAAAGCTTTAATCACACAATTTGTTACTATAGGTAAATAATGCATACCTGTCTTTATATTTAGTGGAATTGGATCAATCCTGCCTGCTCCTGAGGGGTAGCAGAGATTAGTACCAGTGCTCTCTTACAACCAGTACTGATTAAAAACATGTTTTTAGGTGAAGATGAAACTTACCCCCCTTTCCGAGACCCTGCCCAGCTTTGTAACCCATCTTCTGAAGGAGAGCAAAGCCTTTGTTCTCGCTGCTTAAGGAGCTCTGCAAAGCTACTTCTCGGCTTTCCTTCTCCTGCTCTTTGTAAGTCCTCTGTCGGTTTTTGATGTTCTTTTCTTTTTGTTGGACCTCTTTTTTCATTGCTTCTTTTACGCTCCTCACCATGCTGACGCCTGGTTTCACATCTTGACTGTTGGGCAAAAGAACATTACGTTACTTTTACATAGTATTGGCAAAAATTTAAATAAAATAAACAAGTAAAAACTTGGTCAAAATAAACCTTCACTTTATATCAAAGTACAGAAGGAAGTAGTTCGAATTATTATGCTGGTTGCGCTCCGACACTCATTTCTCATGTCGCTGCACAAGCTTTGGGGTTTACTATGCATGTTTAGGTTACAATAAGAGATTCCGAGGTTTTGATCTCATCCAGTTTACATCACCCCCCCCCCCCCACACACACACACACAGGAATATTCTATTTTTAATGGAATTTATCTTAATTAATTGTAGTGTTTTTATATTTATTTCTCTGTACTTGGCTGGCCCAAGAGCGGAAAAACTAATTTTGTTCAGCGTTGTGGAGAATGATAATCAAAACTCTTAAATCTTAATCAAGATTTATATTGTAGAAGACAATGAAATTTTAACATACACAATAATGACAGATGCCGACAAAATACATATAGTTTCCTTGGGTTAATGTACGCTTTCCCTGCCAGCATCTTAAACCCTGCAGTTATGAATTCATTTAAACTTAACAGCATCTCTTTAAAGACAAAAAGAGTTTCCCTCTCTTAATCTCCACACAAAAACTCTTAGTTGTGTGTTTATTACAAATCCTTACATTAACTTTAGCCCTCCAACCAACAAGAACAGGTTTTAAAATGTTACATGGTTATAACATTTGTTGTTTTATCGAAAAGGATTACCCTAAAAATAATAGAATCCTTTGAAGTTAAGGTTACCACTTTTAATGGCAATAATAATTGGTTTTCTAGACCTTCTTAACTACAATTTTCATGATGGTAACAATCAATCAATGAATGTACATATCATTTCGTTTAAATCAAAAAGTAAAGTAAATGATTGCTTACATTTTACTGAGAAACGCGTCAGACATGTAATCTTCCTCTTCGTCCGACATTAGATGGGTTTTATGGTATCAAACGCTCTGAAACAAAATAAATATCTCAAAATTATGTTCAGCGGTAAAGGCAACACCGCTGTGATGTTGTGTTCGCCGTAAAATGCTTTCCGGTTAGCTGCAATGAGTTGTGTACTCAAACGTTCCTTCAAGCGGGATTTAAGTTTTACGTAGACATGCTGATAGTAAATGCATTATAAAAACAGTAGGAAACACATATATGTGAAAAATGTAAATGAATGATTTTATTCTAAACAGGATGGGTTTGTGTTATGTTTCGAGTCGGAATTTTGATAACGCGACACCGCTGTTACTCGTCGTCATTCATCTTGGGCCATCGAAACACAGGTAGGAAGAGCATTTTTTTATATTTAAAATCCCAACATAGGATGCTATCTGATATGTAGTGACTTTATTCAACAGGGCAATCTTTTAAAACAATAATTAATGACTATTTAAAGGCCCAAAACGCAATAGAGGACTCCGAGTTCTCAGCGGAACCAGTTAGCTGGTGTTGCTAACCTCCTCGCCCTTCAGCAGCTGGACTCTGCCGGTTTCTGTCAACACGAAGTGCGAAAATCTGCTTGACATGTACGTTTTTTTAACCAGATGGGACACAAAATCCTCAAGAAATCACCTGCAACACCCGACAAATAAGAGATTTATCGTCCTAGATCTTCACTTCTAAAGATGCTGTTAAAACCTGTCAAGCTGGTGGTGAACTGAAGACAAAAGGCAGCGGACATATAACTACAAAGCCCGCATTTTATTGGAACATTCCAGAAAGCAAAGTGATCGCCATGGAGCTGGCACACAGCCTGCTGCTCAATGAAGATGCTTTGGCGCAGATCACTGAGGCTAAAAGGCCCGTTTTCATCTTCGAGTGGCTTCGCTTCCTGGATAAAGTGCTTGTGGCTGCGAATAAGGTAATTTATGAAACCCTTAAATTCTTCCTTAAAAAAGAGTCTAAACATATAAATAAGCCAGCACAAGACTTGATTATAAGCCTAGATTCCAAATGAAGTTCCGAAAACACATGCTTTTTTTTCTCAGGAAACTCACAGATACACCTAAAATGTTTTTGTCACCGATTACCATTTACTGTAGCACATTCATGAAGCTCAGCATTACTGGACAGGAACAGGAAGTGACATCACCTATCTTCAAAACAAAAGTCAGATCTAAAGGACTTCAGAAAAACACACTTTGTTACATTTGTTTATTATGTTTGCACCATGAGGTGACACTTTGTACAAAACCTGAACAGATAAATTCACTGGACTTCCCCCCATAGCTTTAAAAAACAAATGAACATGCTGTTCTCTATTGGGTAATTGTTTTATCCTTGGATTGTAGGTCGATGTAAAGGAGAAGCAGAAGAAGCTGGTGGAGCAGCTAACAGGACTGATCAGCAGCGCACCGGGACCTCCAACTAGAAAACTCCTGGCTAAAAACCTGGCCACTTTATACAGCATTGGTGACACCTTTACTGTTTTCCAAACGTTGGATAAATGCAACGAGATCATTAAAAGCAAGGATGACACGCCAACATACCTGCCAACAAAACTGTAAGCGTTCATCTCTACACACGATTTTCACTGTTTGATGTTTGTGCAGAAATGCACATCACTTTCACTTTTTTACCACTGCTTTACAAATTTGTGCTAATGGACCTTAATCTGTGCATTTAATGGGTTGAAGGGCGGATTAAATTTGAGCTGATGTGATGCATTTCTTTCTGGCATTAATGGACTTTGGGTGAAGCTGCTTCACAGCTGAGGATTAATCTATCAGCCATTTGTTGCTGCTTCTTGATGTTCTTGTACAGATGTAGGGCACGTATTGCATTAATACACCTCTGTAATGACCATTAAACCACTGTTACACTGTTTAAAACGTCATGGCTTCAGAAAGTAAAATCACAATAATGTGGATTTAACTTGATTACAAAATGATGGAGGCTACCAAGAGCACAAAATAGAACATCTGGAAGAAAAAGTCCTCAGAATTTAGCTTTTTCAATAGTGATTTTTATGTAAAATTTCAAGACTACGTAGCATGAATTCACCTCTCTTGCAGTGCTGCAGTTGCCTGTTTGGGAGCGTTTTATGAAAAGATGGGCCGGATGCTTGGAAGCTCCTTTCCAGACACCATTAACAATCTTCTGAAAGCACTAAAGAGCGCAGAGGTAAAACATTTGTACCAAGTTTATTTAGTAATCTGTGCTGATGGATCCTATAAATATTTATGGACATTGAGGTGCTTTTGTTTGCCATGTCCTTCAGTCCCAGGGCAGAGGGGAGATCCTCCTCAGTCTGCAGAAGGTGCTGAGTGGATTAGGTGGAGCAGCAGCTTCGTGTCACCGAGACATCTACAAAAATGCTCGCTCTTTACTCACTGACAGATCTATGGCGGTGCGCTGCGCTGTTGCCAAGGTTGGTCCTAAAAGAACAACACAAAATGTGTAAATTACACCTAAAATGTCCACATGCGTAGCTCTTTTTGATAAGTAAATGCACAGGTGCAGTTTTTCTGTCATCTCTGAACGTTCTACCCCTTACTGACACAACATAAACGTTGACACATTATTGCGTATAGATTGACATCAGATTATAGAACTGAACTGGACTGTTCTCTGTGTTTTGTGTCCCTCCTGACCAGTGCCTGTTGGAGCTGCAGAATGAGGCGGTCTTCATGTGGACCACGGAGCTGGAGAACATGGCCACCCTGTGCTTCAAAGCCCTGGAAGGGTCCAACTACGGCGTCCGGGTAGCGGTGGCCAAACTGCTCGGGACCGTCATGGCTACCGCTTTGCTGCCCAAACAGGCTGCCGGTAGGGGATTCGGGCGACGTTGGAGATGAAATCTGTTGCTTCTAATCATGTTTTTTGGGTGTCATGTTTGGGGTATCAGCTTAAAGTAAATGAAAAACCAGATACGAATACTAGTGATGATAAGAGCCTTCCAAAGTTTGGTAAATCAAACTGACACAGTCTGCGCCCAAATATCAACAAACAAACAAAATACGAACTCTAAAGGTATCCTTACTAATGTACAGTATTTGATTCAGAAAAGTAAAATACTTATTCAATTAATAAACTATTATGTTTATATGGTTGTAAATAAACTATAGGTTATTTATTATTCACAAATGCAGTATTACATAACTCTATGGTCACCAGATCAGTCTGTTATTATCCTTTGGTGACCATCTTTGGATTATTTTATATTTAAGATGAATTTTTATTTTTAATCCATATATTCTTTTAAACACTCAGACTGCATCATCATTTATTTGTGCAGACAAGGACATTAAAGGAAATTCAGATTCTGAACAACACACGCCGATTCTGGAGCCGATTCGTTACCCGATGTCAATCATGTCGCATTGGCCTATGGGCTTAAGCCCCGCCCCCATGTAACGTTAGAATCGACCTCAAAAGAATGTGGAATTGAAACTGTAAATTGGGGATTGAAAGTGAAGAGGGAGAGAAGGGGAAAAACAAACAGCGACTGTTACAAACAAAAGTTTTAACTGAAGTTTGTTACTTTTTCTGTCTTTGTTTTTGTTTTTTTTTATTTTAAGATTTCTTTTAGCTTTCTTACTTTAGGGTTAAAACCGTGTTTCATTTATTTATTTTTTGGGTCAAATTTCCAGTCTGGTTTTTTTCTTCACTTTGAGCTGCTCCTGACCTGAAATCACTTTGTCTGCAGTCATGCGGCAGAACGTGAAGCGGGCCACGCTGGAGGAAGTTCTGGAGCTGATGGCCACTGGGTTTCTGCGTGGCGGTTCCGGTTTCCTGAAAAGCGGAGGGGAAATGCTGAAGGGTGGGGGCTCTGTAAGCAGGGAGGTGCGGGTGGGCTTGACTCAGGTGAGACTCTCGGACAGTCCCCCCCCGCCGTTGGTTGATCCAATGATCCAAACGCGCTCAGTGCCGCCTCTTCTTCCTCCTCCTCAGGCTTATGTCGTGTTTGTGACTACGCTGGGGGGCCAGTGGCTGGAGCGCAACTTTGCCACATTCCTGTCCCACGTTCTGGACCTGGTCTCCCACCCACGGGCCACGCAGACGCACGTGGAGGCGGTGTACTCGCGCCGCTGCGTGTCTTTCATGCTGCGCGCCACCCTGGGGGGCTTACTCGGGGAGAAGGCGCAAATCGCAGCCGGGAAAGAAATCTGTCAAGCCATCGGCAAGCAGATGAGGGCTGTGGGTAAGGAGGATGGGGGGGAAATATCACGGTTCAGAGCATTACAGAGTAAGTACTCATCAATCAACGTCATCACTTCTCTGGCTCCTCATTGGCTCTCTGAAATTCTTGCATGTGTTGTGCGGGGATTCCTGCTGTGGCCTGAGTGTGGCGCTGGCTTTCCTTGCTTTGACCTTCCATCTTGGTTCCTATATTTGAACTTCTTTGCATTTCCTTTGAGCAGCATCATAATGTCTGTAACATCAACCCCCCCAGCTCGTGGTTTCTGGCGTTATTGCAAAGCCGCATGGCGTTTTCCCCGTTTTTTTTGCCTAACCACCTCTAGAACGCAAACATTTTCAGAATATTTTGTGGCTTGCCAAACATAAAAAAAAAAGCTGCATGCACAATCAGATGCACAAATGAGGAGCTCATAAACACGCCATTCCTACAGGATTTCCTTTTTTAGGCATCATGCCAGTTACTTCAAACCAGCTGTCATTCAGAAAGGATGATTCTTACTCTGATTTGCTTTGCAACCTTTAAATGATGGGAAAAGACATTATTGTCTTTCGTTTTGATTTAAAAAAAAGGCGTGAAAAATGATGTTGAATGTTGATGTTTCTCTAAACAATCTTTCATTGTTTACGCTGCACTTTCTGCTGTTTTTTTAAATGAATGACTCTGTGCCACTTCTTGAACTGAAACTTTGACAAATGCCTGTGCTTAGACAGTGGGGCAAAAAAGAATTCGGTCAGCCACCAGTTCTGCTAGTTAATTTACGTAATTACCACTGTAATGTTCATCATAGGTTAACCTCAACCATGAGAGAAAAAAGGAGAAAGAAATCCACAAAATCACATTGTCTGATTTTTAAAGAATTTATTTGTAAATTATGGTGGAAAATAAGTATTTGGTCAAAAACTAAAAGTGAACTCAGTACCGGTACTTTGTTTTATACCCTTTGTTGGCAATGACAGCAGTCAGACGTTTTCTGTAAGTCTTCAAAAGGTTTTCACAAACTGTTTTGGTCCATTCCTCCATGCAGATCTCCTCTAGAGCAGTGATGTTTTGGTCCATTCCTCCATGCAGATCTCCTCTAGAGCAGTGATGTTTTGGTGCTGTCGCTGGACAACACAGATGTTCAACTCCCTCCAAAGATTTTCTATGGGGTTGACATCTGGAGACTGGCTAGACCCCTCCAGGAGCTTGAAATGCTCCTTATGAAGCCCCTCCTTTGTTACCCGGGCAACGTGTGTTTGGGATGGTTGTCATGCTGAAAGACCCAGCCATGTTTCATCTTCAATGCTGATGGAAGGAGGTTTTCACTCCAAATCTGCCCATACATGGCTCCATTCATTCTTTCCTTTATCAGTCGTCCTGGTCCCTTTGCTGAAAAACGGCCCCAAACTATGATGCTTCCACCCCCATGCTTCACAGTAGGTCTGGTGTTCTTTGGATGCAGCTCAGCATTCTTTCTCCTCCAAACACGATGAGTAGAGTTCTTACCAATAAGTTCTATTGTGGTTTCATCTGACCATAGGACATTCTCCCAATCCTCTTCTGGATCATCTGCTCTCTAGCAGACCGTAGACGGTTCTGCACATGTACTGGCTTTAGCAGGGGGACACGTCTGGCCCTGCAGGGTTCGAGTCCCTGGTGGTGTAGTGTGTTCCTGATGGTAGCCTTTGTTACTTTGGTCCCAGCTCTCTGCAGGTCATTCTCTAGGTCCCCCGTGGGGTTCTGGGATCTTTGCTCACCGTTCTTGTGCTCATTCTGACCCCACAGGGTGAGATCTTGGGGGGGGGGGCCCAGATTGAGGGAGATCATCAGTGGTCTTGTACGTCTTCCATTTCCTAATAATTGCCCCCACAGGTGATTTCTTCACACCAAGCTGTTGCAGATTCAGACTCCCAGCCTGGTGCAGGTCAACAGTTTGGTTTCTGGTGTCCTTAGACAGCTCTTTGGTCTCCATAGTGGAGTTTGGAGTGTGACTGTCTGAGGTTGTGGACAGGTGTCTTTCTATAGATGACCAGTTCAAACAGGAGCCATTAATACAGGTAACCAGTGGAGGACAGAGGATCCTCTACAGAAGAAGTTACAGGTCTGTGAGTGATGTGGTGGAGGTCAGACTTCTTAAACTTTTTAGTAAGAACTGGTTTCTGTTTTGTTTTTTAAACAAATTTGCTGCCAAAATTCAAGAAGTGTCTTCCAAATGGTTTCTTGTACTTTTTCAACTTGCTGGACTGCTTTATTTTTAAAGCTCAAAGGATTTCACTCCTTCAAAAGAAAAGCGATCCTTACATTCATTTTTTTGTCAAATATATCCTTTTACAGGTAACTCCTGTTTCCAGCATTAAATAATTTCTTTAAGCGAAGTCCTCAGAGCTTTAACGGCACAGATGTTTAGGTCCAGAGGTATTTGGACACTTATGTCTCCTCAGGCAACCAAACGCAATATTTGCTGCTTGAATCAAAACTTGGAATAAGACTGAAACCCTTTAGTGAGACGATAAGCATAAAAGCTAAAAATCTGTAGGCTATAGAGAATTTGAGGAATAAAATAATTATAAGACTTGAAACTGTGATAAACGTGGATGAAAAGGATAAACGAGGGAGGTTTTCTACTCCTCTTCCTGGACCACTTGTGTTCACTCATTCTGTGAAAGAGAAGTCAGTTTGTTCAGACATCCAGGAATGGAAAGCCCATCCAGATTCAGCAATGTTTAGGGAAGAAATTGAGGATTTTTGGGATAAAAAGGTGAAATATTTGGTGGCTTGACCTACTTCTAACATGTCTTTTATTACATTATGTCATTTTTGTGGTGAGAAATGGCTAAACAAACATTTTAAGGCATAGATTTATTTTGGCTGAGAGTGCTCCCAATCTTTTAATTAAAAAAAAAATTCTTTTAAAGACCTACTTTGATGAAAATGATGTTTAATGTGTTTTTGTAGCATTTTCCGGATGATGGAGGACATTTTTACAGAAAATTAATCTTAAATTTTGCAGTGTTTCTTTATTCAAAACGTTGTGAATCAGGAGCAGATAAAAAAAAATGCAGTTTAAAAAAAGATCATATTTGTGACGTACGCTGGGCGGGGCCACAAACCTCCCGCTCCGCTCCATTCTGGTGCCTCCACCTGCAGACAAACGGATCCATGAACGTCTCTGGAAGCGCCGTGAAAGAGGGTTCAAAGGTCATCGGAGTGGGACTTTAAAGATTAGAGTCTGCATCTAAACTTCACATGGAGGAATATTTCAAAAAGGCTAATGCTGAGGCTGAGTCCGTGTCCAAATAAATCTAGACCTGACATTGTCAAAGGTTTGAGGATTCTGAAGAACTTTTCATGAATGATAGAAATGTGGGACGGATTGTGTTCTGTTGTTATTCACTGCCTGGCCAAGAAAAGACACTTTCTCATTTGGGTTTGCTTAAAGGGCAAAAAGATATAAAAGACAGACACAATTTGAATTCTCGTATTAAAACTAACGAACTGTTAAGTAACCTGATTGTTTTTCTACCTGAAATACTTCTTCAACAGGAAAACATCAGAATTCAACTGTAAATGAGCAAATCGGAGACAAACGGCAAAACGATGCCTTTGTCTGAATTCACTTATTACTCCCTGCACACCATAAGGGGGCGTCTGCCAAATGTTTAAATTCTGGGGAAACCTCTCAAAAAAAAAAAAAAAAAAAAAAACAGGGTGCATCACTAGACCACAATGCATTGCGTTTGTACAAATACTCTTTTTAAAAAATGTATCTAATTTTATTTTTTATAAATCCTCCATTATTTTCTGAACACAGTAAAGATAAAAAATGTAAACTGTTCATATTTACAACCTCATATTTGTGACCGTGTGTCTAAACTGCAGTAAAATCCAGTCTTTTAGGGTTAGAGAGCAGTAAAAGGGATTCGAACACAGTCTGAGTCTTCCCATCACCACCAAAGGATGAATGCATCTTTAAACTGATGGGAAACAATGAGTTTAATAAAACTAGGTGGAAGGTGGAACAAAAGGTTAGAGCGCACGTCATGTTTTGGCCGGGGAGTCGATAACCACTTGAACATTTCTTCTTCCTGATTGTGAAGTTGTGAGCGCGGTGTGACGTCTTTTTACAAACTGACACTGCTCTACGTGTCTTCCCCCCCCCACACACACAGAAGCTGTAGTGAACGACATCAGCGGCGAGAACAAGACGGGAGCGGCCGACGTGTCCGCCAGTCAGCACGTCATGGTGTGCGCCCTGAAAGAGCTGGGCAGTTTAGTCCAGAGTCTGAGCGCCACGGCCTCCCCGCTCATCCAGGAGCCTTCTGTTGGTGAGACCCCCTCAATGGAGCATTTGGATTAAAAATAGACATTAGCCCCCACAGGCGGAGACCCTCACTCTTCCCTTTTCCCCCTTACCACACTAGACAGACCTACACATGACAAATTTCTAAAAAAACAACAACACTTTTTTCCAAATGGATGCTTTTCTGTTGGTTTTATCTCCATAGCAACAAGTTACTTTTGGGTTGTCTGTGTAATTTTTAGAAGGATCGACAAAAGGACGCCCACATTCCTGATATGGTCTTATAATTTGTTATTTTGTGTTGTTCAGGTCGAGCCAACCCACAATCCCATCCTATAATAATATTAAAACAGATCCCTGACATGTTTTTTGGTTTTGTTTATAGATTTTCACGTTTCTTTTTGAACCCCATTCATTATTTGTGGACGGTTTATCCCGCCGTGATGTCGTCTCCTTTTCTCTGTCGTTCACCGTGCCCAAAATTCATTCATCGTCGTCTTCCACCGCAGGACTCCTTGAAACCGTGACGTCAGTGCTGCTGCACCCGAGCATGGCGGCACGTTTGGCAGCCGCGAGGTGCCTGCGCTGCGTCGCCGTGGCGCTGCCCTATCAGCTGTCGCCGTTGCTGGACCGCTGTGCTGAGAGGATCAACAACCTGAAAAGCTCGCCTGAGGCCGTGAGCGGCTACAGCTTTGCGATGGCGGCTCTGCTGGGAGGGGTGCACCAGTGTCCTCTGGGAATCCCGCACTCGAAGGGGAAGGTGCGTGCTCTGGGGGTCTCGTTTCTTTGTGCGACCCGTTTCGACCTCGCTGATCTGTGTGGTGTCGCTGCAGTCGGTGGTCAGCATAGCTGAAGACCTCCTCCGCTCTGCCGCCCAGAACAGCCGGCTGTCGCTGCAGCGCACTCAGGCGGGATGGCTGCTGCTGGGGGCCCTCATGACTCTGGGTGAGCTCATCAGACCCGTTTCTAGCTTCCAGCAGTTTCTCAGCTCCAAACTCATCTTCCACATGCTCTCCCAGGCTCCTCTCTGGTGCGCTACCACCTTCCCAAAATGCTGCTGCTGTGGAGGAACGTCTTTCCCCGCTCCCAGAAAGAGCTGGAGGCAGAAAAGGCCAGAGGAGACTCCTTCACCTGGCAGGTCACCCTGGAGGGCCGAGCTGGAGCCCTTTGTGGTAATTAAAGAGTTACTGCTGTTGTTGTGATCCTTCAGGAGGAGCACGCCCAGCTCTGAACCATCACCGCTGCTTTTCTTCTGCAGCGATGCGCAGCTTCGTGGCTCACTGTCCGGAGCTCCTCACTGAAGACGTCATCCGCAGACTAATGTCCCCCGTTGAATGTGCCATGACCATGCTGTCCCAGTGAGGCTCTTCACTGTAATTCCCTCTAGAAGTTTCATGTTGTGGTTGTTTCTGATGCGTGACCTTTCCTCCTCTCTCAGCGTTCCTGCCATCACGAAGGTCCACGGTGCTCACCTCAAAGCCAGTGCAGCCATGGTGAGGCTCAGGTTATACGACATCTTGGCTCTCTTGCCTCCTAAGACTTATGAAGGTAAAATCCCCTGTTTCCACGGAAATCCTTTTTTTTTCCCGAAAAGCAGAAAATTCACCAGACTTTTTCCTTTTTTAGGAAACTTCAACGCTCTTCTGAGAGAGCTGGTGGCAGAGTTCACGCTGACCGATAACTCGGCCAACACCACCACGTCGTTGCTGCGCTCGCTGTGTCACTACGACGACAGCGTGCTCATGGGCTCCTGGCTGCAGGAAACGGACCACAAGTCCATCGAGGATCAAGTGCGTCAAAACAAACTTTGACTTGGTTTTGAAGTTTGCGTTCTAAGTTTTTAGTTGCTTTGCAGCTGCAGCCCAACAGTGCGTCTGGGAGTGGCGCTCTTGAACACGATCCTTCCTCCATCTACCTGCGTGTCCCTGTGGGCGAGGCCATCCCAGGGCCTCTGCCTTTGGGTGTCTCTGTCATCGACGCTTCGGTGGCTCTCTTTGGGGTGGTGTTCCCCCACGTCTCCTTCAAACACCGGTGAGTTGTTGGGTTGTTTCTGTCGGGTTCTTTTTTCTTCATGGTTGTTTGTCAGATGGTCCCCAACCTTGTTTCAGGGACCGGCCTGCACAAGGCTGAAATGATTTTTTTTGTTTTTTAGCTTCCAGTTTTCCTTTACTTATGAAGGTGGGGTTCATCCTCATCCTCAGTAAAAGTGGAACCTGAAATATCACAGGCTCATCCAATTTTTAGGGAGTGACAGATAAAACAAACCCTCACTCTCCCCTTCTGCCACTCTGATCAAAGCTGCATGTGACAACTACATAAGGGAAAAAAAACTTTTTAAAAAAAATTTTTTTGTTGGTTTTATCTCCATAGGAACCATTTTATTTTTTGGTCACCTGGGGGTGACGGACAGGTCACTTTATTTATTTATTTATTTATTTATTTATTTATTTATTTATTTATTTATTTATTTATTTATACATACTAGCAATTTATTCAATTGTGAATTTGTTATTATTTTTATAATTATTATTATGACTTTATTCTTTTTAAAATGTATTTATTTATGTTATTATTATTATTAATATTATTATTCCATTATTTTATTTATTTATTAATTTTTTAATTGATTTTTTTCTTTATTTTTTCTTTATTTATTTTATTTAACTTGTATTTTTAATTTTTATGTTATTTTGTTTGGTCTGTGCAGTTTTTAGAAGAATCGGCAGAAGTACATTTCTGGATTTTAAGGTTTCTGGTTAACCACGCTCACATTCCTAATATCTTCATACGTCATTTAGTTTTGTTCAGCCAACGATTCGTGTATTTCATTTTTACAGTATTCTGGTAAGAATTAAAAAAAAGTCTAGAGGAACGCCGCTCTTGCGGGCTCGCCACGCTCACGGTGTTCAGTATCGGATCATAAATAAAGTAGAAAATAATGGAGGTTGTGGTTTTTTTGTTTTTACCTGGTACCAACTGTCCCACGTTACCGTTCCGCGGCCCGGGGTTTGGGGACCGCTGTCTTGAATTGAACAGTTGATGTCGTGGATGTTTCAGGCTCCAGATGCTGGACCACTTTGCAGAGTGTGTCAAGCAGGCCAAGGGAGTCCGGCAGCAGGCGGTCCAGCTGAACATCTTCACCGCAGTGCTCAGTGCTCTCAAGGTAAAGACAATCGGCGCTCCGGAGGCAATAACTTTCGAGGTAAGACGCAAATTATTGCATTTTTTTTTCTTTGCTGCAGGGTTTGGCTGAGAACAAGAGCACTCTGGGTCCAGAGGAGGTGCGGAAGTCGGCCTTGGCCCTCGTTATGGGCGCGTTGGACAATCCCAATCCCATCCTGCGCTGTGCTGCTGGAGAGGCTCTCGGCAGGATGGCTCAGGTGGTGGGAGAGGTCACCTTCATCGCCAGAATGGCTCAAACCAGCTTTGACAAGTACGATCTTTAGTCTTCCTATTTTTTTAATCAAAGGAAGTATTTTTAGGCCTAAAGATCCGCTTCTCTTCTCTTCTCTTCTGTAGACTGAAGTCGGCCCGTGATGTGGTGTCACGGACCGGCCATTCTTTGGCTCTTGGCTGTCTGCATCGATATGTGGGGGGAATCGGTTCAGGTCAGCACCTGAAAACCAGCGTCAGCATCCTGCTAGCTCTGGCCCAGGACGGCTCCTCTCACGAGGTTCAGGTACCGTCATTCCCCGAATGTCAGTGAACTCTAGGGTCCGTCCAGAATTTCCATTTTTCCCACACTAATCTGGGTCTGCTTTGCCAGACGTGGGCTCTCCACTCTCTGGCCCTCATTGTGGATTCCAGCGGTCCCATGTACCGAGGCTACGTGGAGCCCACGCTGTCCCTGGTTCTGACCCTGCTCCTCACCGTGCCGCCATCCCACACTGAGGTTCACCAGTGTTTGGGGCGCTGCCTGGGGGCTCTCATCACCACCGTGGGGCCAGAATTACAGGGTAACCAAACCAGTACTGGAATATTGCTCTTCTTTTCACCTATTTGTTTGTTTTTTATTGAAAATAATACGATAATAGGACAAAAAATGAGGACGTTTTTTTAAGACATAAAATAAGACAAAACATTCACTGTCTTAGTAGTTAGTGTAGCTAAAGTCATTTTTTTTAATAAAGTCATTTAGGTTCTGTTAAACCCAAAGCCGTCCTCGGCAGTGCGTCTGCTTTTCTCCCACAAAAACAAACAACATCTGACCTTTTCCAAAGATGGATGTATATATTGTTCATATAAAAGGAAAGCGTTTAGCCGATCACAGCTAGCTCCACGGAGAAAGTCTCTGTGTGTGTGATAGTCAGAGGGTGGGGCTGACAGTGCAGACTCTTCCTGGAAGGGGCTGTTCATCACTTTGTGATGTCACAATGTCAGAACCCACTCGCTTTTGTGGATCGGGAGGGGCTGGTGCTCAGACAGCAGGTTTTCAGAAATACCCGATCGGATCAAAAAAACAATTTTCTTTTTGTGAGGAATGAACATTATAATACACTTGAAAAATCAAAGGTTGATTTAGCATGATAGAGTCCCTTTAAAAAACACCAAAAACATGGTTTTCTTTCAAATTTAAAAACACCAAAGAGATCTGAGTATTTTTACCATTGAATGACTATAGCAGCCAAATTGACTCCAGCTTGTATTTCACCTTTTTCTGGACTCTTCTTATCTTTCTCCTGCTTCTTTTTGTTTTTTTATGCTTTCAATAGCTTAAACCTAGTTGTAGCTCCATTCAATTGTGTTGTAATATTGGGCTATGTAAGGAAAACTGAATTGAAAAGTGACAAGTAGAAAAAAATGGCAGCAGCTACGGAGGTTGCCCTGAATTGGGCAACGATAAGAAGAATCTTCCCTAAAATAGAACTCATCATGGTAGGTTATAATGTTTTGGTGACAGTCGAACACTCAATTCTTACAGATTTATTTAGTTTCCTTCATCTTTTGTCAAAATGACTGCCATGGTTGATCTACCAACCCCCTCAAAATGTAAAAGTGAAGATTGTGTTTGGTAGGAAACAGCGCCACCATCTCCACCATTCGCTCGTCCTGCCTGGTGGGCTGCGCCATCATGCAGGACCACTCCGACTCTCTGGTCCAGGCGGCCGCCATCTCGTGTCTGCAGCAGCTGCACATGTTTGCCCCGCGGCACGTCAACCTCTCCAGCCTGGTGCCCTGCCTCTGTGTAAGACTCCACAGATTTCTGCAGACGGGAAGCAGCAGCTGAAGTCCGGTCCTGATGGCTGTGCTTGAACCCCGCAGGTGCACCTGTGCAGCTCTCACCTGCTGCTGCGCCGCGCCGCCGTGGCCTGCCTGAGGCAGCTCGCTCAGAGGGAAGCGGCGGAGGTCTGCGAGTACGCCATGAGCCTGGCGAGACGGGCAGGAGACAACAAGGACAGCACCGCCATCAGTGAGCCGCCAAGAAAGAGCAGTTTGTTGAACAACAGAGAGAAACCGGAACCTCTTTGACCCGCTGCTCTGTTTCAGAGCTGAACATCACTGAGACCGGTCTGGAGGGGGTTCTGTTCGGCATGTTGGATCGGGAGACAGACAGGAAGTTGTGTTCAGACATCCATGACACCTTGGGTCACATGCTGTCTTCACTGGCTGTGGAAAAACTCAGTCACTGGCTGAAACTTTGCAAGGATGTTCTTGCAGCAACTACAGGTAATCCTAAGAATCATTTTAAAATCCTTCCTTTTCTCCGGAACGCCGTCACGACGGCGCATTTCTCCTCTGCAGACGTAGGGGGAGCTGTGCCGGTCAAGGTGGAAAAGGATGAAGACTCGGAGAAAAAAGACGAGATGGACGACGACACCATGTTCACGGGCCTGGGGGAGGATGAGAAAAGCAAGCCCTCCGTGGCGCCTCGCTGGGTGACGCGCGTGTTCGCCGCCGACTGTCTGTGTCGTATCATCTTGTTGTGCGAGAACGCGGACAAAGCGCACTTTGACCTCGCGGCGGCGCGCGCCGGGAAAGCCAAGAACGCCAAAGGTACCCCATTTTCAGGTTTTCCCACTCACTCCAGCTGTTAGGGCCCAGAGGGAAACAGCTGATCTCTATGAAAGGTTTTCACTGGGACAAACAGAGGAGCCTGTATTTATGGATCTGAAAAAAGCAAAGTAAAGTGGAAGTATTTTCTCGTTTCAATCACTGAGTCGAACTTTTCCACTCCTCCCAATCTTCAAGAGAACGTACAGAAGAGGAAATGCAAAAGAAATGTGCTTTAATGTGTAAAACCAAATGCACAGTTGAGGTTTTGAATCCATTTCAGGAGATCTACTGGTGCTCCACCTGTCCGACCTGATCCGCATGGCCTTCATGGCGGCCACGGACCACAGCAACCAGCTGAGGATGGCGGGCCTGCAGGCTCTGGAAGACATCATTAAGAAGTTTGCTTCGGTACCAGAGCCCGAGTTCCCCGGACATGTTATCCTGGAACAGTACCAAGCCAATGCAAGTCCAAATACGGCTCCGTTTACATAATGAAAAATGGAATTGGAAAAAAAAACATATTTGGTCCTTTTTTTTTTAGGTTGGAGCTGCTCTCAGACCTGCATTTTCCCCGGATACACCGTCTGACATTACAGCCAAAGCCTGCCAGGTGAGCCTCTGATGACCTTAATTGAACACATTCATCATCATAATTCTGGCCTTCGTCGTCTTGGACTCGTCATAATTTTTCCTTCTTGCTGCGCATTTGAGCAAATATTTCACCGCGGCACAAACTCAACCAAATTTGCTAGTATGCGGTAAAAAAAAGAATTTTGGACGCCCTCACGCTAGCTCTGCCCCTAAAAAAGGTTGACATCACAGCAAGAGAAAGCATCAAAACAATGAATATTTTATGGATTTTATATATATATTTGAGATGGTGTACTATTTTCAAATAATAGATTTTAATATTGATTGTTTTTATGGCTTTATTCCTTTTTATTGTTTGTTTTATTGTGTGTGTTGAATGCAAACAGCTGGACGCTTTTTAATTTCCTGTGGGATTAATAAAGATTCTTCTTTTCTTCTTCTAAATATTTCAAAATCTACCAAAGAAAGGATATCCAAGGGAAGTTTTGAAATTATTATGGGCCGTTTTGTTGTCAATCGAAAAATTTGGCAATTTTCTAACATTTTCACATAACATGGAAAAGGAAAAACTTCTGTTCGGGTGATCTTCAAACAATTTTACACGCCACCAGCTTAAGTCGACAATCACAAATGAAGGTTTTTTGACCTTTAACCCCAGGAAGAGGCCCCCCGTCTACCAATTGAAACTCCTCCTAGGGATCCGGCTCTATCGCCTCCCAACTCTTTGGAGAAAGAAAACGTCGGTTTTAAAGTTTGTAGATTTTGAACGGAGCTCACAAAAGTGGCGTTTGAAAAAGGTTAGACGTCAATCGTTGGCTGAAGCCAAACGAAGCAATATGAACATATTGGAATGTGGGCGTGGTTAACCAAAAGGAGTAGACCTGTTCTCCACCCCCAGGTGACCAAAACATAAAATGGTTGCTATGGAGATAAAATCAAATAAAGTCCACCATTAAAAAAATAATATATATATATATTTATTTGTCTGAAAGATTAGAGGCAAAGAGAAAGTTTTTTTTATTTTAAATTGAATAATTTTATAACAATGAATTTCAAAAACATCAAAAATACTTGATTTGAGCTCTGAAATGTAAACATTTACGCGCGTTTTATCAATTCAAACTTTGTTAATGAAGCACTTTTCAGACAACAGTAACTTTAAAGCAATGGTGGCTCAAACGTGGCCTTTTGTCTGCTTCTCAAACCTCAGGTGTGCAGCACGTGGATCGGCAGCGGTGTCGTCAGTGACCTGAACGACCTGCGGCGAGTTCACAACCTGCTGGTGTCCTCGCTGGACAAAGTGCAGGCTGGGAAGGGCTCATCCAGCCAGCTGTACAGCGAGAGCGCCACCACCATGGAGAAGCTGGCCGTGCTGAAGGCGTGGGCGGAGGTAGGAGCCTGAACACGCCCCCACCCGTTTATTCACCATCCTTGAACCCACGCCGACTCCTCTGCTCAGGTGTACGTGGTGGCTATGAAGGTCAAAAAGGAGGCGGACTCTAAGCCGGCGAAGGCGGTCAGGAGAGGAGGAGGAGGGGAGGAGGAGGATGAGGAGGACCTGGGTGCAGACGTGCTTCCTCCTGATAGTCTCATCACATTGGTGCAGCCGGAGCTGCCCACGCTGAGCCGCCTCTGGCTGGCCATGCTGAGAGACTACGCTCTGCTGACGCTGCCGGCAGAGTTCTCCAGCCAGCTGCCCCCTGAAGGTACCTATGGACGCTTTAGAGTCCCACTCCCTTCATCTTCTGATCTGTTTTCAAAGCGTTCTCAGTGGGCTTTTCATTAGAAATTTGGGGGGGAAAAGTGTTTTTTGTAGGACGAAGTTTCTGCAGAGCGGCAGTAGTTTGTTGAAAATTCACCTCTGATTACTGTTGGCACAGAGCAACCCCGCCCCGCTCTCACACGCTCGTCCTGAGCTCTCCCGCGCTAGCTTACAGCCCCTCACCCCCCCAAGCTGACATTAGTGGTGCAACAACAAAAGGCGAGCAGCATCAGATCTATCCAGCCGTCCAGTTCTGATCCAGATTCCAGCTCAGCCCAGGAAAACAAAGACGTTCATGAATCTGTTTGTCTGCAGGTGGATGATCAGAATGGGGCGGGGCCACAAGCCACAAGGGCCACAAGGGCCACAAGCCCCGCCCAGAGTATTTCCTTCGTCACAAATACAATTTTTTTCATCTCCTCTTATAAAGAAATACTCAGAAATGAAATTTTAATGAAAAAATGAAGTTATTTTAAACAAATTTATGAATTTATTTAAAACGCCCAAAACACAATTTTCACCCAAGTGGGTCTTAAAATACAATCAAGACAGATGCAGTTTCAGTTTTCTCTTTGAATTTTCTTTGTGATTTCTGCTTAAATTTATTGAAAAATAATAATGCTGGGGACATTTCTGAGAGGACAACAAAAAAAACACGTTTTTTTTTTCTATTGCAACAACTTAGCTTTAGAAAACCTGACATTACTTTCTTAATAAATGTCCTACAACAATTGAAAATAACAAATTCAAACAACAAAGCTTCTGTCACAAACTTTTTTGTTGTGGAATTATTTACAAGATAGGACAGAGTTTTAGGGCCAGTTTACAAAAAAAGTTTTTAAATCACGACTTTTAAGTCGTAAATCTACGAGAAAGAAAGTCACAACTGTTACATTATGAGATTTTAAGTCTTAAATTTGCGAGAAAAAAAGTCATAGATTAACTAGGAAAAATCCCCAGAGTTTTATGTGAGCCTAGTTTAAAGATAAAATATGTGGAGCCTTTTGTGAAGCTTTATTTCCGTATAGGTTTGAAAAATAAAGAGATTCTGAATCTTTTGGCGACTCAAAATCCGATTATTTTCAGTGTAGTCGGCTTTCCGGGGTTCGGTGTCGGTAAAGCAGACTTTCATATGTAAAATAAGGAGCTCAGAGACACGTTTGGGTGTAGAGAACCGCACCAGCCTTTATTTTCCTTTTCATTCACATACCCTGAAGTTCATTTGTCACCTTACGTCATGAACCCAAACCGAACACCAATGCTGAAGTTAACAGTGTCGTATACCCCCCCTCCTTCAGATGAAGCGTCCGGTTTCAACATAAAACAATAAAGAGGAATGAAAATAGTCTGTTATATTAGCATTAGAACGTTGAAAATGCCCAGAAAGTGCTGCTCCTCCTCAGACGGAAGCATCACACAGACGTAGAGATCTTGTCTTTGGTGGAGGAAGAAAGGATTCAAGAGGACAGCTTCAGGGACACCGACGGTTTCATCAAGGGCTGCAGAGATCCTGCAAACCACCCATCAATAAATAAATCATTGATAAATCATAAATAATAAAAATGAGCTTCCAGACATTTGGAACGTTATCAATAAACACTCAGCTCACCTGTTCAATTGAGTTTAGTTGGTCTGCTATGCTGCATCATGGCGTTCACCTGCTGCATGTATGATCACTTCCACTCCTCGGGTTTTTTTCTCATAAATTTTAGACTTAAAATCTCGTAATTTTACTTTTTTTTTTTTTGTGGTGGCCCTAAAACTCTGTCGTAAAAAGGAACAAAAATCTCAAATGAGCTCAGAAATTCCTAAAGGTAGAAAGCATCCCACCAATGATGAAATGGTTTGTGTTTAGGTGGAGCATTTTACACCCCAGAGACGATAGACACGGCGAGACACCACTACCGCAGCTCCTGGGCGCCCGTCCTGCACGCCGTGGCCCTCTGGCTCAACAGCAACGGGTTCACGGCCGCTGAGGACCAAGACGAGGCCTCACCGGCGTCCTTCAAGCCCTCCAACCTTCCTCAGGTTTCTACAACAAAGACTTTCGAGGAGTTGGTCAAAGACAAACTGCATCTAATGTTAGGTAAAAAAAAATAACCCTGCATGTTTTCAGCATTTTGTCTCTTTTTGTCACACTTGCTAAAGTATTTCGGCCCCCTTGAACTTTTCGACCTTTTGCCACATTTCAGACTTCAAACTTAAAGATATAAAACAGATTTTTTTGTGAAGAATCATCAACAAGCAGGACACAATCCAGAAGTGGAACACATTTATTGTATATTTCAAACAAAAAACTGAAATATTGGGCGTGCAAAATGATTCAGCCCCTCTCCTTTCAGTGCAGCAAACTCTCCAGATGTTCAGTGAAGATCTTTGAATGATCCAATGTTGACCTAAATGACTAATGATAATCATTAGAATCCACCTGGACGTCATCAAGTCTCCGTATAAACGCTCCTGCTCTGTGATCGTCGCAGAGGTCCGTTTAGAGCGCAGAGAGCATCACGAAGAACAAGAAGCACACCAGGCACCTCCCAGATCCTGTTGTGGAGAAGTTTAAAGCCGGAGTTGGATACGAAAAGATTTCCCACGCAGCCTGAAATTTGGCAAAAGGTTGAAACGTTCAAGGGGGGCGAATACTTTAGCAAGGCACTGTATTAAGAAAATAAAGCGTTTTGGTTCGTCTTGGATTCTCCTGAAAATATCTGTTTCTGTTCCTGCCCCTCAGGTGTCAGCATCGAGTTTCTGTGCTTCCCTCGACCAGAGGAGCCGATCGAACACGTCATTTCCTGCCTGCACGCTCTCTGCACGCTGCTGGAAACTCCCTGCGTTAAAAAGCACATCGCAGAAGACCAGGTAAAAACTGAAGGGGAGGGTATAAATATTTAAAGTACAGCGACTCCTCGCTATTTCACGTATCACCGTGCACATTCTCACTTTGTTTCTCAAAGCATGCTGCTTTCTGATTGGCTGTAGATCTTGTCAATCAATCTCCTCCGTGTCGCGTCTCCATTACAGAATGCATTTAGTTTGTCCCATTTACATAAATCTTAAATAGCGACCAGATCTTTGATTTTATTCTGTGATATTTTTTCTCTCAAGGTTTGAACTTTGAGAGTTTAAACAAGAGAGAAAAGGGTGAAAATATGTAGTGAGGGTTTGTACAACCTTATATTCCTATTTTCCTCTATTTTTTTAGAACATAACTTCTGCAATAACCAAGGGAACGCTGTACACATTTGTATAAAGAATCATTAATTTGCAGATTGTGTCAAAATAAGTTGTCAAATTATTTTCATGCTAAAGTTTTTAATAGAAATACTAGTTAGTCTACTCTACAAGAATATTTTTAGTACTTAGTTTGTATTTTTTTAATAGTGAGTAACAAATGTACTTAAAATAACATTTACACTTGGAAAAGAAACATGCTTTAAAGTGAATTATTGTGAAATTTTTTGGCAAATTTGCCAAACTGACAGCTGATTGTTTTTGTAGAATTTGATTCAATGATAATTTAAAAAATTGTTGATTATTCACAGCTATAAACAAACAGAATAATCTAGGTTCAGTGTGGATTATCTAGAATTGTTTTCATTTATTCGGCAGCAGTGAAGCCTTAAAAGAGTTTCTTTAGATTTATGATCTGAATAAAGACCGCAGGACGAAGGTCCCGTCGGGAAGCTCAGTTCAAAGTCTGTGTAGCCGGGACACGACTGTTTCATGATTGGCTGTGGCGTGCGTTTCCAGCTGCTGGCGGTGGAGCTCCTGAACGTCCTCCACAGGCTGCTGCTGACCAGAGATCCTCCTGCTGTGCAGCTCCTGGTCACTGCTGTTGTGCAGGAGACCGTCAGGGCCGCACAGGATCATCTGCAGCAACAGCGGGCTAACAAAGGTCTGAAACGCTACCTCTAGGTCGTGTTCTTTACTGGTTTAGGTTCCAAAGACTTACATTTTTTGCTTTGTTTATTTTGTTCAGGAAAAGAAGAAGAAGAAAGTGAAAAAGACTCTCAAGCCGACCTGGGAGACGGAGGGGAAACGGGGGAGCTTGTTCCTGGAAAGTCCTTGGTGTATGCCACCATGGAGCTGCTCGTCTTCATCCTGGTCCGGCACCTCCCGCAGCTCAATTCCCGGGTGAAGGAGTCGCCCAGCCACGTGCCCCTGCGGCCTCAGAGGTTACCCGAAGAGAGCGCTCGGCTGGTGGCCAACACACTTTCCATCCTGGCAGAGCTGCCGTTGCTCTGCTCTGCTGCTGGTGAGGCCTGACACTAACTCCAACTGCACACCTTCACTCAGCCTGATGCCCAAAGCCAGCCGGAACTGTCTGGTACCTTTGTTTTTTGTGTCTCTACAGGAGGCATGACCATCCTACCCACTGTGCTCTTCCTGATCACCGGCGTTCTGAGGGACACTGCGATCAAAACTCCGGACAATTCGGTGCCTCCCCCTGTAGCTGCTGCCCTGCAGGGCATCAAGGTCATCCTGACCTCCCCAATGGCCAGGGTGGAAAGCATCCAGACGCGGTGGACCACTCTCGTGAGGAGCAGCTTGGCATCAGTACTCGAGTACTCGCAGCCGGGTAAACGCACATTTGACCCCAGTTCTTAGAGTTTCTGAAGATGGGGGTGTGTTCCAATTCAATGACATGTTTGTGAATGTTTAGATGAAACCAGACCGGACATGGACGAGGTCAGCATGTTGACGGCCATCCCTCTCTTCCTGCTGTCAGCCAGCAGTGAGCTGGTTGGAGTGGTGGTCCTGCAGAAGGGCTGCATAGACCGCTTCCGAAATGCCCTCAATTCTAGTGACCCCTGGGTAAGCAGAATGTGCAAACGGAGGTGGAGCGGGAAATACACCCCAAAGGGGTGTAGGGTGATCTCCCAATGCTTCAAGCGGCATAGGTGAAGGTCCGAGTGTTGACCGGTTTGGTTCTTGTTGTAACAGGTTCAGGCGCGGTGTTACCAGCTGCTGCTGTCGGTGTTTCAGCACGCCAACCGCGCCCTCTCCACGCCGTACATCCACGCCCTGGCTCCGCTCATGGTGGAGAAGCTAAAGGCGGTGGAGCGCAGTCGGCCAGGCACCGCCGCGGAGCTGCAGGCTGTGCAGGAGGGCATCAGGGTCCTGGAGAATCTGGTCAGCATGGGCGAAGAGAAGAATCGTAAGTGCTTTGCTGCTAATGGACCTCTGAAGCTTTGTGTTCACTTCCAGAAAATCTTGGGATCCATTAAAGTATTTAGCGTTATGCTAGCTGCTTCTGGACATGTGCTATTTGAAGCATAAACGCATTAGGAGCCAAATTTAGTATTGCTACGCGGGCGTTTTATCAGTTTTAGTATTGATTTTATTATGTTACATCACTTTTTTTCCCAAAAATAACCTTGCATAAACTCACAAACACATTTAAAGTTATATTCTATTATATTTGTCTATTTTATTCTCATTGTGACTTAAGGCTCAAGGTGTTTTATTTGGCCATTAGTGCATAAACCAACAGACTGTCACTGTCCAACTAAAAAATCCATACAGAATAATCAGTGTACACAAAAAATCTGCACAATACACACACAAGTAAACACAATTTATATGTTATGCTTGATACATACATGTTTGTTTTCTAGCTGATGCTAGACACAACCACCTTTACTAACACAATGAAATCAACTCACTGCAACTTCGTTTTTACTTCAGCGCTTTTACCACTTTAGGTTTTGACAAAATAGTTTGTTTTAAATTCACAATTGTTGGTATATATTTGTGTGAAAAAAAATTTGACTTATTTTTTGGCCACTAAAGATTAAAAAAAAAAACCCTAAACCTTTTAGTTAAGCGTTCACTACTTTTGAAATATAAACTTTTAAAAAGTAAAAGTTTTTTTCCTTTAGAGAACCACTTTGAGCAAACATTAAAGTTCCTCTCCGATCGTCTTCTGATCTATTTTCAAAGCCTTCCCAGTGTTGTTTTTTAATTATGATTGTCGTTTTTAGCCAAAATCCAAAACCGTTATCGTTTTCTATGACATAGCTTCTGCAGACCGGCAGGAGTTCATTAGAAATTCACCTCTTGAGTTGTGGGCGCAAGCAAACCCGCCGCCACTTCCCCTCCTTGTTGCTGAGAACTCGGAGGAGGGAGCGTGCGGCGTGCCCGTCGTGTTTCCTACGTCATATATACGACCCTTTTCAGACAGTAGTGAGTGAATTCAGACACAACCTCAGTGTTGTGTTGTGTTTGCCGTCTCACAGTTACTTGTGTTTGTGTTTCCCGTAGGGGTGCAGCTTCTCGCCCTTCTGGTACCAACTCTCATCTCTTACCTTTTGGATGAAAACGCCATCTCCTCTGCGCCACAAGTCTCCAAGAGTCTCCATGACTTTGCCCTCCAGAATCTAATGCGGATCGGCCCCCTCTATCCAGCGGCCTTTAAGACAGTAATCGGCGCGGCGCCTGAGCTTAAGACGCGGTTGGAGTCTGCCGTACGGGCCAACCAGGCCAGCAGCAAAGCCAAAGCTGCAGCCAGGCAAGCTCAGCCGGCCGTGCAGGCTGCTCCCACCATCAAGCTGAAGACCAGCTTCTTCTGAGCGCCGCTGAAACATTTTATGCTGTTGGCAGGGTTGTTGTCTGCAGTCATTATGCCACATTTATGTCCATTAAAGAACATTAATTTATGAATCGTAGCTCTCGTCTTATTAGTGAAATATTCTTTTAAGGATATGAGAAGCATTGGTGTAAATGTCTTTCATAACTTTGAATGTCCCATTTAAAAATTATTTCATGCTTTTTTTTTTTTTGAGTGATGAATGTATCGTCATTTCCCAGAAGCCCTCAGCCTTCGTTCTTGGAGTCTGATGGTTGCAGAGGCGTTTTCTCCGTCATCTCTCTGCATCGTTCGTCCCAATGTTGTGGTTTACAGCATCTGTTGCTGCTTCTTTGATGGAGTTGCTTAACTCACTGCGTGGCCTTCCGGTCTACTCATTTGTAGTCTTGTAAATGGTTTTAAATTCTCTCTTGAACAGGTACTCAACTTTTTAAACTCTAATCGACATTCCTCCAACAAGACTGTAAAATGGAATTGAAATGTAGTCTCCATGTTGAGCCAGAAATGAGATTTTTATTAGAACTAACAGAAAAGCAAATGCATTGTATCCCTAAATATTTTTAAATATCTTTTAATGCAGCTGCTACATTGTTTTATTTTCCTTTTTGCTTGTAACTGATTTAAATGATTAAATTGTATTGCTAACCATATGTAAGCATCAAGTATGATAGTAACTTAGAAGATTTAGACGACTGTTAATAATTTGATGGATTTTAAATGTTGAATTACTGTTTTCTTTTTGTTTTGCCAGGAAAATAAAAGGTAAATTTGGACATTTGTAAATAAACGTGAGGGTGGTGGTGTCAACTGGAGATCTTTTTAGCGCCTCTGCTGTGGCGTCTGTCTCAGGAGGCAGAGCTAATGACTCAGATGATTTGAGACAACACACTTTCCTTTATCAGAACTTAATTTTTATTATATTTTAACGTCTAAGAAGACTAAATGAATTGCTTCAACCTAAAAAAAGGAAAATTAGGCTCATTTTTAGCAAAAGTGAAAGATTCTAGAATTTAAATTTAACAGCTTTCTGTAGAGCAACTTTTTTTTTTTAATGGACATAAAATCTTTAAAGATTTAGATTTTTGATTGACTCTTAAAGCCTGGACAACAACAAAAAAGATTCCAGCAATAGTAGGTCAAAATTTGTGCAGTGAATATGTCTGTGGACTAAAATAATGCTCAAAGAATAATAAAAATTATATTTTCTTTTTCATTTCTTTGGCTGTTTCTGTTTTTATTTATTTTGAACAGATTAAACAAATGTTGCTGCTCAATATAAAGCCATCCTTTGGTCACACGAATAGGAAATACTGAGGTGTATATTAGCATTTATTTATGGTTAGTTTTATTAAAGATAATGACGATGTTTGTTTAAATTGAACAGGAATTATTAAATGGGGGTGGGGGGTATTAGTCCTTTGGGGGGACGCGGGCCCCTCCTGGGGCCGCCCCTGCGATTGAATCAAACGATGCCAGCCAACACGTTGTGGGTGTGGCTCCGCGGTGACGTCACCCCGTGACAGCTAGCTGTCAGAAAGTGAGTTCATTCGCCTCACACGGCGGAGACACAGCGCTTTCGATACGGTTTTCGCCTTCCGTTGGTATCGAGCCCAGCAGGTCTTCGAGACTGCAGCCCGACCGCTTCACCGAGCCCGGCCATGGATGAACAGGCAGGGCCCGGCGTGTTCTTCAACAACAATAACAACTCTGTTCTGCCCGGCGGAGGGAAAGGACCGCTGCCGGATGGCGACGCAGGGGAGGCGGCGAGAGCGCAGTACAGTATCCCGGGGATCTTGCACTTCCTGCAGCACGAATGGGCCCGTTTCGAAGTAGAAAGAGCTCAATGGGAGGTGGAACGAGCCGAATTGCAGGTAAATAAACCATTATGTTGCAAACACAACACAAACTTAAATATTTGTCGGATTTAGGTCATTTTTAGAAGAAGTCGTGATGAGTTTCTGGGCTCGATTGTTCTGGTTAGCTGCTAGCTTTAGCATTGCTGCTAAAGGAGCTACAGCGCCAATCCGACGAGTGTTTGCGACCTTTTTGCTCTGACTCATGCCCACCAAACTCGTTTCCTACCTTTAGGGGCTCATATTCTGTCTTTATGCGCTGTCTTTACATTCACACGACGGAACTAATTAGCAGCCAAATGCTATTACATGTACTAGCAAAGTAGTTATTATTATGTAGCGCACAACATTGTGTAGCTACACGCTACACACGGCTACCTGCATTCCACGGCTAAATTCATAGCACCTCACCTGGGTTATTCTATTAAATTATATATTTCTATATATAATTATATTTTCGTTTTTTATGCGATTTAAGGAAGTATAAGTTAGGGAGACGGTTTTTGCTTATATATCCAGGAGGAGTCACAGTTTTCGATTAGGCTACGTCTCCCTGTTTGATATTAATAATTATCCGCTGTGTTTTTGTACTTTTAGCTGCTCTAAGTGTCAAAATAAGTATTGTTTTAAAAACCCGTTGGGTTTAAAGCTTAAACCTTTCACTCCAAGCAGATTTTTATGCTATAAATATACAATGTTTTTGCTAAATTGATTATTGTTTTGATTAGGTTAATGTTGATTAAATGACGTCTTTTGTGGGTTTGTATAATATATTAACATATTATTCTGTTTTATTATGATTTTGCTTCCATTCGTCTTTCCATTTTGGCTTAAAAAAAGGAAATCAAAGTCTGTGACTTTATTTCTAACACACAACTTTGTCTCGGTTTGCGTCACCAACATGCTTTTTTGTTTTTATAAAAACAGTTTTATTTGTAACAAATATATATCTTGGGTTGTGTAGTAATTTGTAGGCCAAGACTCACCTGAAAAAGAGATCTGCAAAGGGCTTTCCTGGTTAAATAATGAATAAAGTTTTTTTTTTTAATTCCTCATCTTCTAATCAGTTTGTTCCCTTTCGGGGTCACGGAGCTGCCAGAGTCTTTCCTGGCCACTTGTGGGCGAGGGCAGGCGTCATCCTGGACGGGTCGCCAGTCTGTCGCAGGGCTACAATTACACACATTCACACCTAAGGACAAGTTACAGTAACAAATTAACACATGAAGCATGTTTTGGGTCGGTGGGAAGAAGCCGGTAGAAAACCCACGCATGTCCCCCATTGGTGTTCTATCCTTCTTGCTGCGAGAGCGCTAACCAGCCATGGATAAATGTAAATGATATGAGTGAGCAGCATTCAACTTAATGGACTCGGAACCAAATTTTTAGCGTGTTTGCAGGCAGCACTTCAGCTAAGAAAGCGATCAAAAATGAGGGGGGGGGGTGTCACTGGATTGTTGCTGCACTGGTGGTGATCTTCACCTCCATCGGGGTTGCCAGGACTCTGCACACCTTCAGTATCAGTCTGTGGGGTGGATTACGCTGCATCTCTGACGTTTAGAGACAAGATGATGGGTTCTGATGCTGCAGCAGCCGCGACTTAACCACGGAACGGAGGTTTTTTTTTGTGTGTCGCTCCTTGGAAAGTGTTGTGTACCTGGATGTGTTTCATCCTTATAATTGGACAGTAGGCCTGCATAATAAATCACACACAAGACTTACAATTGGGCGGCTGGGTAGCTCGGTTGGTAAGGCGGAAAGCTACCACGCAGGATACCAGGGTTTGATTCCCGGACGGGAACGATCAATGTTACTGGGGGCAATTACCATAACATCAACAACACGCTACTGCCTCCCGAACGCGGCTTGGCTGCAGCTCACCGCTCCCCCAGGGGATGGGTCAAATGCAAATCCCACCTTCGAGGGATAAATACAGTAAAAAAAAAAAAGGAAAATATGTTTTTGGTTGTTTTGATATTTATTCATGTATTTCAAGTTATATCGTCATCGCAATATTGATCCCTGATATCGTATATCGCGAGTTCTCCCTCATGTCATGGAGCCCTATTAGAAACGGGTTCATGCGGTTTGGCTTTTTGTGTGATGGTGATAGTGCAGCCACTCGAGCATGATTTACTCGTACAGTTTTGACTCAAATAACTACTATGTGGTTTATAGTTTAACATCAGAACAAGGGTTAAATATAAAGATGGATTTGTAATCCCCTTCGATGATAGTTTTAGTAGTTTTGCAAAGAACATGTTAGTTACTCAGAGAAGATTGGGCGGCACAGGTATGTAGAGGAAGATGCCTTCAAGCAAGTGGTTTTAAATTGAAATGATCAAATGAACGGCCTCTAACGCCCACATAATTTCAACCAACACGCAGATCGGCTCTTCATCGACACACATCTGTGGATTTCTTTTAAACATAAGAGCAGACAGGTAGAGCTGTTGCTGTTTGGGCGGAAAGTAAACCACAGTTCCTGTAGGAATGCGGCCCAGCCAGCTTGTTAGGTCATGTTTGAGGCCACTCGCTTTATTGGAGAAACTGTACGCGCCCAACCCAACTACTCCGGTTGCTGAGCCATTTCTAGGTAATGCACAGGCCACTGTGGCTCCTGATTAGTCTGCTGTAGTTGATCGTTTAATCCCAGTTGTAGATTACATCCAACCGACCTTATGTTATCTTGGTAATAAAAGGAACAAAGTCTTCTAAAAACTGGAGTTTTTACAGCATTTGGTGGATAAAATAAAATTCTGTTATGAGGTATAAATAAAAAATCCATATAAAATGACCTTGGTTGACTGTATTTTAAAAGTATAAAATAAACAAATAAGCTGTCATATTTTAAATCTCACAAACTATTACTCTTGTTTTGGTAACTTCCCAGTATAATGTTGATAAAGCCATTCTGTCCATGAATATACTGTAATCTATTGAAGCAATGACAAATGGGTCAAATGCTGAATTTAATTAGATTACCAGGTGAGAATAATACGCTTAAAACCAGAACAAATGTCCTTTTGCTTTGTTTTTGTTTCTATCGATTTAAGTCAGACATTATTACAAATAAAAAAGGAACATTCATTCATCAAGTATTTAGTTTTATTAGAATGTAAAAACTGCTTTCTCTAGGTTTTTATTGCAAGAATTTCTAACTTAAGTAATGAAAGTTCAACGTTTTATCGGTTTAGATTATTGGTTTTGCACGAGCTGATTTTCTGAAATAAATCAAACTGGTCTTGGATGTAAACAATTAATAATAAAAATTGATAAGAATTTAAGTGAAACTGGTTTAACTGTGAAGATAATGTTAAATAAAAACAATAATTTGTAAATTGTTTTTATTTAACATATTTAGGCTTTCTTATTGATTTTCCCTTTTTATTGTTAAACATTTGTGTATTTAATGGTTGTTCATACATAAGTGACATTAAAATCTGTTGGTTAGTATAATACTCAAACAAATTTACATTTGTATTCATAATGCATATCTGGTTTACCTCTTCATGACTTCAGAGATGGCTTCTATCAGTCAAATGGTTTATTTTCCACCAATAATTTAAAAACAAAACCGATAAATTGGCTGTTATTAGTTTTATTCAGATAATCTTCCAGCGTTTTGTGTTGTCAGGCTGCTTAAGCACAAAGCAGAGTTCGTTTTGTGATTGAGATTTAATTGATTAAAGCTGATTAGAGCAGATCCTGCGCAGGCCTTTTGACTGAGTTGGATCACGTTTCAGCCGGTGGAGGCCAAGTGTGTCTCATCAGCTCTTTAGTTCTGGGGAAACCCCTGCTCCATATGGGTATCTCTTTACCAGAAGTATCTGTCAGGAGCCAGAATCTGACACCAGGAAGAAGGTTGAAGGTGACTTGGGTTGTGCCACGGTGGTTCTGTGTGTGTGAAAGCTGAACGTATTTAGAAATGAATGCTTTATCGCAGCCTGGGATTGTTGACACCAGCCTGTTTTTGCTGGATTACTTATTGCCGTTGACTTTTCCCCCCAGTGGCCCAGTTACGGCGATATTTAGCTCAATGGGGGTGTGTGTGTGTGAAAAAGAGCACGTAAACATTCAGGCGCATTCAGAAATTCAGAGGTAGGAGTCCCCCGCCTGTCCTCGGTTCATATCCACCCCCATGCTGCAGTTATTTTTGCCCTTTTCGTGCTCCGCGGCGAGGGAAAGGACGAAAAAAGCACTGCCTGAAACACGTTAAGTGCTGCTTTCTCCGTGTTCTTGATCACATTAAAAACGCACACAAACACGGCTTTTAGAGAAAATTGCAGATTATCTTAAGTGGTTTAAAAGTATTTGTTTTTTCCCTCTAACGGATCCCCGAGGGGGTCCGTGTTTGTTCAGCAGAGACTTGTCCTCCAAGCTTTCTTTCTCCGTCCTCATTGGCTGAGGAGCCACTTGGCTTGTTATTCCCCCTCATTTCTCCATTCACACTTCCAGCCTTTATCTGGTTGGGTGGGTGTGCGGGACAGCTGCTTGGTTCCGCCACAGAGTCGCCTGCTTCTCCACCACACTTTATCTGAACTGTAAATTAGTGCACTCATGAGTAGATGGAGTTATCTCAATGTCATCTGCTAATCCGTTTCTTGTTTTGTTTTTTTAAGCATTGGTGGTTCCAACTTTTTTTAAAACAGGCTCTTTTACATTGATTTTTTAAATAAATTTCCATTTTCATTGTCCCGTATTGTAAGGACCAGATTGTTATCGCAATTCTTCTTTCTTTCTGCGCTCGGAGGGGAAATTTTAGCCCCATCACATACCCCAAAACTCACCAAAATTTGCACGTTAAGCCCCCGGGGAAAATGAATTTTGACATATTTAGACGACCCTTCCCAAAAAAAAAAGATGACATCACGGCAGAGAAACCGTAAACGCACGATATCCAAAGGAATTTTTAGGATTAGTATGGGATGGCCGCAGCTAGCGGCTCCGTTTGTCCTCAAGCATGAACAGGAAGCTCCTTGGGCAAAACATTGGTTTTTGAAGTTATATCGTGGCGATCTCGCAAAAGTGGCGTTCCCCTGTTGCTTGTGATTTTTTTTTTTTTTTTTTTTACTGGAACATTGTTAAAATATAATACATGAATCGTTGGCTCAAGCTGAACAAAATGTTGTGTCATGCAATATGAGCATTTTTAGGAATATTAACAAAAAAAACCTCGGTTGCCAAGAAAATCTAAAAGTTTGCTTTTGCAGATTCCTCTAAAAATTACATCGACCTGTTCGTCACCCCCCAAAGACCAAAAAATAAAATGGTTGCTATGGAGATAAAGCCAACAGAAATCCACCATTTAAAAATATTTATGTATTTTCTTCATCAATTTGTCGCATGCAGCTCTGAGCAGTGTGGTAGGGGCAGAAGGGGACAGTAAGACGCATATGGAAGCCTCTCAGCCCGTGAGGGCGGGGTAAGAAGCGGGTAGCTGGCCGTACCAAGCCGCTGGCCGCTTTAATTTGTTGTTGCAATTCTGAATTTGCCAGTCCCCAACCTCACAACGTTTTCTGCTTCTTTTATGAGTGGATCTTTAAAGCCATTTGGTCAGACAGGCTAGAAATACCAGAGCAGCATTGAAAGTTGAGATAATGGCTCAGCATTTTCATCCCGTGGTTGAAACACACACAGGAACCCACTCAGAGACCTTCAGATGCTGCAGTGCTTCCACTCTCTCTCAGTAATAGAACACTTTAATGCCTCTGTCTGATGCTAACCATTTACAGACTGTTTCTTGACTTTATTGCTTCATCGCCGTTTTCCAGCTCTGGAGGCTGCAGTTTACCTGCTTGTGCCGATGTTTTAGAGAAAGTGCTGATGCTGGAGACTTTTCCAGCACGTCCAAAGACTTCTGTAGTATGAATTCATCCTTCGTGTGAAGAAAGCAGCCCCCCTTGTTCTTCTGAAATTGGGCCTGCGTGCTCGCACCCTTTCTGAGATAACACTGCTGTGTCAACTTGAGTGAAGCTCGGTAACAATAAAGTGTAAAAAGAAGCTGAAGTGAAAACTCATGAAAGCAAACGTGTGTTGTGAACGCTTAGGAAGAGATGGATGACTTTGGCTGTGCGGGGGCTTTCCTTAGCTTTCTCAGTAACATGTAGAGATGAAGGATGGGATTTCTTCCAGGTAACAGGGGGGAAAAAATATCTAAATGACGCAGCTCATTGTGCGCCCCCCCCCCCCCCCCCCCCCCCCAACCAGAAAAAGGTCCCTGAACAAGGAAGATGAACGTTATTAGCATTCAAATGGGGAAATACTAGTCTTTTTGTGGTCAAATTCAACTGTGTTTTCTAACAATTGTAGTGTGACAATTGGAGCACCAAATGAAACTATGGTAGTTCTACCTCCATATCCTCCAAACAGTTCTGTTTTTGAACTAACACCAAGTTGAAGCTTATTTTATGTATGTACATTAAAAAACGGTGCCAAAAACTTCCAGTTTAGCCGATTTGTTGATAAGTAACATACATTTTTCTTCGAGTAGTAAAGAATTTTAGGCAGAATGCTGTGCTCCTTGCTTCTGTTGATTTTTCTTCTGCTGCTGCTAGTGTAATGGCATGTGTGGAATGTATGTGGCTGGTTATCAGGTCAGCCATCATGGATCTCCTTGGTTTGTGGTAACAGATGTAAACCCAGAGCTCACTGGAGGAGGATTGGTAGCATTCTAAACCTTAAACTCACACTTTCATTTCTTCCTGGTGAAGCTCCGGGTTGTAGATGAAGCTCAGTCCTTGCCGTGGGGACATAGTAGTGTGTTTCCATTTCCTCTGTCCACATAAATAGACTTATTGTGTTGTAGTTGCTGTGGTAATGATGAATGGCAAGCCTGGAAGGAAATATGTCTGGCATACTTTGAATTCTTCTGTAATTCAGAAAAATAGCTGAGAGTAAAGTTCTAATGAGAAAATTCAGATGTCCGTGTAAATTGAGTTTTTCTTATAAAACGTACTTTAACAGTACATTTTTTTAGCAACTTTTCTGAGATCATAGAAAATGCTTTCTGAAAAATAAAGCGTTTTAGTCTAGTTTTACTATTGCTTTAAAAATGTCATCCCATAATAGCATTGAACTAAAAGAGGATAACCAGTAAAGTTTTTTCCCTAAATAGAGAATAACATCAGTGTTTTATTCTCATTCTAGTGTTTGTTTACATGTAAAAACATGAGCTCTAATCAACATCCTTTGGAGCATCCCGGATCTGCTGTTTGTTTTTTCGCTGCCTCATTTTCCTGTCGGAGGAGCTCGGCGAGCTCGATGGAAGCTCCTTTCTCCACGCCGCTCGCTCAGACGGGACTGAGGAACCCTTATCCAGGAGCGCCATAATGCAGTCAGTGTGAGGCCGGGAATGAAATGCTTCCTGTGTCTCTTTATGGCCTGAGTTGACTCATTGCATTCTTCTCAAGGTTAATGTTTGACAGAGGAGGGATGGCGAGCTGCACATTCAAAGAGCTGCTCTCTTCTTGATCTCTGCTGCCACAGAAAGCCAGCACTTGATGTGGACCAGGGAGTGAATGCTGAGTCGGTTAATTCACCGTTTACCCCGCAGTTTAGTCTCAGGTGCAGCAGGGTCTGTAACCAGCTGTTATGGACATAGTTTTTTTTTTTAATTTTCCACCTTTATGCAATAATTTTTCAGTCCAAATTGTTTTTATTTTTCACCACGGTCTGTTTTATTGATAAACACAATTACAATTTTGTTGTCATTACTGTTTTCGTGCATTTTTAGTGTGGAAGTCGCAAATGTAGAGCATGAAGTGGCTTCCGTTTAATTTCATTGATAAAATATGATCAAGTACCGGTTTGAAATGAAACCAAAAGGAATAAAAACATTTTGACACCAGTGTTAAGGCAAATGGTGCAATAAATGGTCACTTGGTGAATTCCAAGTGACCATGATTAACCTGATTGTCCCCTCTATGTGATTAAACACTTAATTAATTAATTTGGTATTTGTAATCGGTGCCAAAACTGTAAGTGTGTCTGTTTATTTGAAATATTTTGAAATTCATTTTTTCAACCCCCTCGAAACCAAGGACCCTGTTGGTCCTGTTCAGGTGACCGGTGTGCGCTCCTTGCGTGCAGCCTGACTGCTAAAAATGACCAAATTAGACGGAGCGTGGTTTGTGTGGGCATCCTGCAGCCATCTTACCGGCACTTGCGTGTGCGTTTGGCATTCACATGGGGTCAGTAGGCTGCCAAACGACAGCATCACCCGTACATCCATGATTGCCACATACACCAGCCTTACGAATACTTCACGATGCACTTACCACATGCACGACAATGGTACGTTCCAGTTGTCATGACGTCCATTAAGCTGACAGCACACGCCTCAAGGGAACTGCAGAACACCCCTGCGCTCCTGTTTCATTGTACACATGACAAAATAAGACGATGTGAGTAAAAGATTTTAAATATACAACGTTAGGGTGAAATATTTGTTCTGTTGCGAGTGAACAGACGGGGGTTTAAAATGAAGTCATGACATTTCCTATGGATGTCAGCTTTGGTTGTCAGACGGCCAAATGTCTTTTTTTCTTTTCTCCAATGATTGCTTGACCTAACCCGCTCTCAGGTTTTTGTCTCAGATGAAACAGAAGCTAAAGTTCTGGTGACACAAAGCCTCCTTGAGACCCTTTAAGCTCTGTTGGTTTCAAATCTCCCAATTTTTCTGTTCTGGTTTACAGGAAATGACCGGTCACTCCAGGCCAAGAGTTCTGTGATTTTCTCTCTATTGGTCGTATTTTGTTCACTAATGGTCCGAGTGAAAGACGGAGGTTCAAACCTGTGTTTGGCCAGCCTCTTCCTTTGTTTGCTTCATGGCATTTGTTCTTGTTGAGAGTAAATGAACTTTTTAAAATGGTTTAAATATTAAGACTCCTTTTTATTTTATTTTATTTCTAATCCATAATTAAGTTTGCGAAGTGTACACTTGAACTAGAAGGCGTCTGCATTGAAAATGTGTGCAGGGGTGATTGAGTTTTCAGCTTCGTTGTCACAACTGTGCTGAGATTAGGGCTGCACGACACGAGGAGAACACAATGATGATTTGACTTGTGATACATGAACAAATACCAAAATAAAAAACAAACTAATACATCAGTTCCATTTTACTGCAACGGTTTTTATTTTATAAAAAAAAAGAAGCCAGTAGAAGACCGGTAGGAACTTTTATGTCGAGCAACAAAGCAAAGTAGTAGTATAGTCTGGTAGTATTGTCCAAAACTAATGTAGTAGTATGCGCTTTGGCTCTTTTTTTAAAAGCAAAATGATTTCTCTGCCTGTGCATCCTACCTGAGTGAATATTTTACTATGGGACTTTCTTTGTAAGGAAAACCAGCATGCATGTTCACCGACATGTTACTACGTTTCCTGTTGTACTGAAAAGGCCCTACTAGAAGGGATGCAGAGATACTTCCTTGCAGACTTGGTTATATGTAGAAATACAGTTTGGTGGAGTTTCCAGCATAACAAGGGTTCTTCCTCACTGTCTATCACTGTTGACAGCAAGTAGAAGCTCAGCTTCTACAGTTGGTGACAGATGCATCACTGAGGACCTAGCGAGTGGGCTGTCTGGAAAATAACTACACAGTGACGTTTTAGCCTTCTTCAGGGAAGCACTGGGTGTTATTGATCACGGTTGACGCCGTCTTTTGGGATGTAGCACGGGCTGATATCACGACGACCATACATTTTTGATTCCCCTGTGCAGGCTTAGCCCAATTCCAATCATTACTGCAACAAAGAGAGCTTCCCTTTTAAATGATTTAGATGTTCATTCTTGTTCACTACAGCTTCGGAGCAGATCATCTGGCAAAGTAAATGAGCGGCTTCCAATTTTATTTCATGTGTTTTCTACAAACTTGAGCTGGTGTGATGGTCCAGCTCCAAAGGTTCGCCCCTTGATATTTTAGATGTAACACCGATCCCATGAGTTGCTTTCCACCTTTTTAGCTCTGTTCTCTAACAAATGTACTTTCGAGTTTATTCTGGTGTTTTCCTTCATACCTGGAAACCGACATTTGAGTCAAGGTTTTTTTAAATGTATTCTTTTGTCTCACTGCGTATGGGTTTATGTTGCCAGGCTGTACATTTAAAGCCAGCTTAAATTCCCCGACACGAGTATAGGATACTTCAGGCTGACTGAAGAACTGCAGACTATAGATCTAATAAGCTGAGTGATGGAGGTGTTGTGCTGATGCATCTTTCATGTATCTTCGGTTCCTGGCATTTGTGTGGACTCTTAGTGTGTGATTAGTGCCAGCTAGACGCTCTTGAGTCCAGCACTTTAAATGCTAACTGCTTTGGAGCGGTCTGAAGCAGCTCGAGTTGCTGTGCAGACAGCTGGGCTGATGTAAGGAGAACCTCTTTCTTAAAAAATGTGCAGCCTTGCATTGCTGTCGGGACGCGGTGCCATTTCTGATCCACCTGGAGTCATAACCTCCCTACATCTGCATACATATTTGTGGAATGAAAAGTTTTCATTTCAGTAAAGATTTGGCAGCGCTTAAATTCTAGGTGACAGTCAACATTGATGTGATTCAAACAGACACGTAACTGCATGGAAATCTGGTGGATGTAGCGGTAAAAGTGGGTTTGTGGTGAACATGTGGAGTCATGGCTGCAAAGACGATGCAATAAATGCATTTGGGATTTAATTACAGCTTAGTTCTGTTTTTTTATTTGAGAGCAAAATGATTTAAAAAATAAAATAAAATAGGGTGAATCACCATGTGCTAATATTCTTAATCATCACAAAAAATTGTTTAAATTTAAAAACCGTAATTGAGGATCTTACCACTCAAACGAAAAACATATATTTGACCACATTCTAAGAAGAAGGAAAAGCTTTTGTTTTTAAAATAGCCTACTTTTTGCAATGATGTGAGCTTTTTGTCAGTATGTTTGTCATTGTACAGACTTTCCAGGAAAAGCTTGAAAAAAAACTTAATTCTCCACACACGGTTTGGTTATCCCACTTCACAGTATCTTCTTCATAATCGTATCAAGAGTTTGTCTGTTCAGCTCTGGAAGTAAAACGTCCGACATTTGTGTCAGGACACAAAAACTACATTTTTTTCCTTTTTGTTTGGGACTGTGATGGGAAATCCAAATTCAGTTCAATTCAGTTTTATTTATGTAGCCCAAATTCACAACAACAGTCGTCTCAATGGGCTTCGTACCGGTAATTATAAGGTAAACATACAATTAAAAAGGATCATAAATGCATAGAATTCAATACATTCAAGACATGGAACACGTGTCTCTGGCTTCAAACTTTGACCAAACAGGGACTCTGATTTGGTAGTCGTGTGCGAATTTTATATTCACGGAAGTACCAACTGTGTAAAAGTTGATCATGAAGGAGAAATGAATAATTACAGTTTGTGCCCAGCTGGAGTCTTAATCAGAATAGAGCTGTGAAACAAAAAGCCTAGCGCAAATTTCTGCCGGATATGCACCGCTTCAACATTCACTAAACCTCTTCAAACTGTAGGTGCAGAGGAAGCCCCTACCTACTTTCCTAGTGTGAAAATGCAAAATGCCTGCCACCTGCCCATTGTGTCCGCAGCTTCATCTACCCGTACGTCTTGTTTCATCACCTTAATCATCTTCACCTGTTCTGCTTGTAAAAAAAACGTCAAAATGCCGTCTCTGCTGGTGGGATTTGCTCCTCGACTCCACTACTGCTACTGCTGTAGCTTGAGTGAGGAGCACTGCCCCCCCCCCCGCCCCCATGGGACGTGCATATGTGTTTGCATGCATGTGTGCGATGCCGCTATAATGTAATGCTGACTCAGAGCGAGTGCGTCAACAGCTGCTGAAGAGAGACAGCGGTGGGTGAAGGGAGAGGGCCGGTCGGTGTGTGGGGGGTAGATTAAAATAGAATAATAGAGATAGGCTTTTTATTATCCGTCATGCCACACATTCTGATTTGTCCTATTTCAGTTTTCACTGTAGTCGATGCTTTGTAGCTGTCCGCCTGAAGGAGCTGTCAGGCCTTTTGTTGGTGGCTTATTAAGATGCAAAATGCCAAAGCCGCATCGGTTCTATTTTTACACAAAAACATCTGATCATGTCTTCTTTCTTTTAACGCCCCGTCCTTCTGCTTTCAGGCCCAAATCGCCTTCCTGCAGGGGGAGAGGAAAGGTCAGGAGAACCTGAAGAAAGACCTGGTGAGGAGGATCAAAATGCTGGAGTACGCACTGAAGCAAGAGAGGTCAGTTCTTCCTCAGATTCTTCACTCTCAACACACCTGAGCTTTTCACCATCTAGGGTTCTTTTCCAGTGGGTTAGTACTGGATTTACCACGTCACCATAGAGAGGGGAGTTTTCTACTCCTCCCTTATCAATCATTGACCAACCTTAAATATGCGGGCGTCTCTGCTATTTTTAATGCAGATTCTATTTATAAGGAGGCTTTCACATGGCCACTTTGGTTATATTTCAGCAGAGATTTCCTCTACTCCAGCTGGTGAGACATCTCTGGACAAGAGCATTTGTTGGCATGAAGGCAGCTTTTGCTATGATTGATCTCTATAGAGTGGGGGGGCAGGAACACTTTGGACTTCCTTCACTTACGCTGCCGAGACAAAGATATGCTGGTAAACCATGTGACTCTGAAGTCATCCAGTGCATCAGTCAGCCTGAGTCAAAGTCTCAGCTCAGCAATAGTTCTAACGGTAGGAGGATTTATCGTTGTTTTTTGTTGTCACAGAAACGACTCACTCTTTTAATAAACCCACATAGTCAGCCATTTTTGACTACTTGCAAAGAAAAAGTCTGTTCGGTTCTGTGAATGCAAGCCCCAGTAAAGCATATTTATAATTTGTTGAATGTTTTACAGTTAAACACATCTTTAAATACAGAGGAAAACTGTGTTTTTGGTGTTTTTAAAATGTTCTCGTGGCGTTTTTCTGATGGAGGACAAATTTAGAGAAAATCAATATTAAAATTACATTTGAGTATTTTTTTAAATCAAATTGCTGTGAATCAGGAGCAGAAGAAAACAGGCTGTTTTAATATTTTTATATGTAATGTAGAAAATACACTGGGCGGGGCCACAAGCTCCCTGCTCCGCCCCATTCTGATCATCCACCTGTAAACAAATAGATCCACGGACGTCTTTGTTTTCCTCGTCTGAGCTTGGATCTGGATCTAAACTGCACGGCTGGATAGTTAGGATATTGCACTTGTGATGTTAGATTAGGGATGTCAGGGACTGTAAGATAGCATGTAAACAGAAAGCTCTCTGCAACCGGAGGGAATGGGTGGGTGGAGTTGCTCTTCTTTAACATCCCGCCCACAATTCAGAGGTGAATTTCTAATGAACTCCTGTTGCTGATCGGAGTGGGTATTTTAAGACTCTAATTCATGGATTCCTCATGTTTTGTTAGCATGAAACTATTCCTAATATATATCGTTTTTGTTTTTCATAATGAAACCAGCCTTGAGAGAGCGAGCCATAACCCAGTATTACTGACACTGTGCTGGTTGCTAAGCAACCGGTCACATCTCTATGGCCTGTAAAGGCAATGATCAGAAATGGCTTGGTGATTGTTTGCTGGACTCAGTTTGTGTGCATTTTATTTTGACGGGGGCGTTTCCTGTGTATCTTGTGACTTGGCTTTACCGTGACATCTTTCTTCTTTGCTGTGCAAAAACGCAAGAATTAAAGGCTTACATTCATGTCATAAATCAATTTGGGGATTTTGATTTGAGATCAATAAAGTAGTGAAAAATGTTGTATCTGGTGCATCTTTCACAATCCAAGACAGAAGATGTCAAAAGCAGCAGGAGTATCTTGGAATATTCCTGTTTTTTTTTTCAAATGTGTAACGCCAATCAGTGCAAATCATTCTTTTTGATGATCCCAATTTGCAGCTTCAGTGACTTTTCTGCTCCTGAGCGTCAGCCTGCCAAACGAGCCTAAATGTAGACTGAAGGCTGTTTTTGTGCACATACCTCTGTGATGACAAAACATCTGTGGAAGCTGTTCCAGGAAATGTTTTAATGCTTGTTCTTTTGAGCTGAACGGGATTATTTGCTGCTTTATTCGTATTTCTGAGCAGGAAAATCATTAAAAATGAAAATGAGATGATCCTAATTCTGCTTTACTTTAGCTGTAACACAGAGCAACATATTTAAGCTGTAAAGCAAAACATTTTTGTTCTTTTGCAGACCTTTTTGTTTGTTAAATGGCCTTTTCTTTCTATGTTTTAGAGCCAAGTACCACAAGTTAAAATACGGGACTGAGTTAAATCAGGGTGACATGAAGCCTCCGAGCTACGACTCAGGTAAGTCTAAGGTGTTCGCTCACCTCCTCACAGTAAAGGCTTGAGCTCACATTCCTTAAGCAGTAGGATTGTACCTCATATAGATGTGTTCAAGTTGAATCTTGTTTTGCTTCCATGCAGTAATTACCAGAGTTGTGAAAGATCAGTTGTTGTTGTAGATAAACCAGAGACAAAAGTTTGACGTTTTTATTATTTTACATACTTTTGGTTGATTATTTTTGAGTCCACTCAAAAGAAACTTGAATAGTTTTGCCTCTGAAGGGTTTTATTTAGCTAAAAATGAAGCAGTAAAGCATGTTTTTGTCTATCAGAAGTGTATACTTTCCACATAATTGTGAAGCATAGCTTCTGCTGTCACGGTTCCATGTTTATGTGCAGTAGTTTGCCTTTTTTTTACCTGATTCCTTTCTGATTGCAGTTTAACTGGCCTCTGGATTTGAAGCAGTTCTAATAATTCTGCTCATCTAAATTCATGAAGGCTGCTCTTAGCCCCTGAAGTGTTGATGGAGCGGGTGGAGATGTTGGATGAAGGGGGGTGGGGGGGGGGGGGGGGTGGAGATGGGAGAAAAGCGGAGGTGGGCGGTGTTGCTGGTCTGCCAGCTCACCTGTCTGCATCCTTAAACCTCAGAAATAGGTCATGTATGGAGTAATATTTATGGCACCATGTTGCAAATGAAAATATTCAATCTTTGCTTTTTTTATTTTCTTTCAAAATGTTTATTCTTGCTTTCAAACACTTGTCACGCTAAACCGAAACTTATGTAAGCGAGATGAGACACAACACGTGAAAAAACATTTGTGTTGCAAACGCAAAAAAAAAAAAAAAATATTATATTAAGATTTTTGAAAACAAAAAGGTTTTTTAACCAAAACAAAATTTGAAAGCAAAAATAATCTTTTGTAAGCAAAAAAGAAATTTGAAGGCAAACAATTAAGTTAAAAGCAAAACAAAGTTTGAAAGCTAAAAAAAAAAAAAAAAAAGTATTTGTAAAACAAATAATTTTATTTGCAACTTAAAAAGTTTTGTTTGCAACATGGCGGCATAACTATTACTCCATACTCTTGGAGGCTTCTGTGGTTCTCAGATCAATCCCTCCAACGGACGGACGCAAATCAGTTAGAATAACGCTTCTGTTCTTTCATCCTGATTATACAGATTTTATATGAGATTTAAACCTTTTCAAGTCACAGAGTATGCAGTAATTTAAAAAAAAGTCAAATATTTAAAGTTCTCAGACGTTGTGATGAAAAAAATGGGGTAATAGATGGCTAAACCCCTTTAGAAACTCTTGCTTTTTGTTGATCATGACCAGAAAATCTTAAAACTAAAATGTTCTTTCACACTTTTTATATTGTGTTTGTAAATTAATGAAACTAATTTGTTTCTCTTGGGGGACAAAGCATTTATTTAAAAAGTTTTAATAAGTGTTTTAGTAAACAAAGAGTGTGGAGCTGTGATACCAGAATGTTCTGACTGCATCTGCGCAGTTGAAATGATGTCAAACTTGTTTTTGTGGAGCTCTTATTTGGGTCTTTCTCTCCAAAAGACGAGGCCAATGAGAACCAGACTTCCGGATCGCTCAACAATCAGCTGTCCTGGAAACAAGGCCGGCAGCTCCTCAGACAGTAAGAGCACACGCCCGCATCCCCACATCCCTTCTAATGCAATTGAAATGGCTGTAAAGATGCTACGGGATACCAGCATCTCTCTGGAAGTGCGTTGTCATTGGTCTCAGCCACATGGCGAGTCAGAGTGCAGGAAAGAGCGCCCCCACATGGCGGCTGCAGTCAACACTGTCGTTTTCCCATCATGGGCTCTGTCTGTAAATGAACATGCCATCATCGCTCAGCATCACGCGTCGTCTGCTCCAGCACGCCAAATAATGAATCCAACATTGTATTTGCAAGTCTGTGTCAAATCAGTCATCTGTTTCCGTCTGTGGGTTATTCCTTCTCTGGCGGTGTTGTGGCGTTCTCCGTCCCCTCAGGGTGGGGGTCACTTTTCATGGCTCTAGCTCGTGGTTGGAAGAGTTTGTTCTTGTCTTTAGATTATTTAAAATTCAAGACTGTCTGTAAAAAAGAAAAAGGGAAAGCCTTTTTTTTTCCATTTCGTCTTGCCTCAGATTTAAAAACTTGTTTTTGGACGTGTGATGCCTGAGAATCCAGCACATGTGGTTCCTTCACACTCTGTTTGCACAGAGGAGTGTGATGTGCACACGGCCCGTCACAACACTGGTTTGTCAGGAAGGGAGTGAAGTGTTCAGGCTGTGAAATGGGTCCTCGACAGGAGCAGAAACACACCCAAACCAGACTGTTGTCTTTTCTGCAAAAGCATGCTCAAGGGGTTTGGGTCAGTGGTTTATAAATGTAGGTGTGGAGTCCGTGCAGCTTTAGAGCTGAGCAGAACTTGAACCGATCTGGAAACTTCTCAAGGTTTGCCATTGATTCTGAGATGCGCCCTTTCTTTCCAGGTACCTGCAGGAGGTGGGATACACAGACACCATTTTAGATGTAAAATCCCAAAGAGTTCGGGCTCTGCTGGGACTTGCCGGGGATGGAGGAGGAAGGATGGAAACTGAGCCTTTGGTTAACGGGACGGACACGACAACAAAGGGCATAGGCACCAAGGGGTGAGTACAGTCCTGAAGCCCCACTCTGATGAAAATGGTGTTTTAACATGTTCTTGTTGCAAATTTCTGATGACGGAGGGCATTGTTAAAAAAAAATTCAGCTTAAAACTGCATTTCTAAATATTTCTTTAACCAAATTGTCGTGCAGCAGAAGCTGATCGTAGAAAGTATGACGTAGAAAATAGGCTGGGCGGGGCCACAAGCTTCCTGCTCCGCCCCTTTCTGATCATCCACCTGCAGACCAACAGATCCATGAATGTTTTTGTTTTCCTGGTCTGAGCTGGAATCTGGATCTAAACTGTACGGCTGGATATCTCTGATATTGCTCGCCATCTTTGTTGCACCAGTAACGTTAACCTGGGGGTGGGAGGGGCTTGTCTCTACCCAATCAGTAACGGCTACCCAATCGGCCCCGCTTGCGTTAAAATGCGTCTACTTCTGCTAAAGCCTTTTACGGTCTCCAGATGTCAAAAACAATAATAGCCTCTTAAAATGTTTATATTAATGAAAAAGAAATGTTAAGGCCCGAATTCTGCAAAGGACTACACAAGGACTACAAATGTTTTCTTCTTCTGTTTATTTTGTCAGGAGTTACAGCGCCACTTACTGACACTGGATTAACACGTTATTAACGGCTAAAGCGGCTGCAGCAGTCTTTTCCTCCACAAATAACAAACAAAAACCATCAAACAGAGAGAGACTCCACGCCGTGCGGCTGTCATTCCATCACGCATCATTGAGATTTTCATCATTTGCAATGACAACAATAAATGATTATACAACGTTGGATTTAGGGGACGTTCTTTAATGTTTCAGAGCTGTAATTCAGTTAAGGAAGCTCTCCGTTGTTGACAAAAGCACGATGAGCTGCTTTACTGTTGCAAAGAGGAAATGATGTAATGTCTGTGCGTCCTGGAACCAATCAAGTAGCTGTTACTGCGGCAGCGCTGTAAGCTAGCAGGAGTGTAAACGTAGCGCTCTCAGCAACGGTGAGGGGATAAAGGGGCGGAGTTACTCCATGCCAATTGTCCCGCCCACAACTCGGAGGTGAATTTCTAATTAACTCCTGCAGCTCTGCAGAAAATATGTCCTAGAAAATGACACCGGTTCAGCAGATCAGCAGATGATTGGAGTGGATCTTTATACCTATTTTATGGGGTCCAGATGACCCCCCCCTCCATTGACGTGTTCTCCCTACCATGACAAAGGTGGATAAAGGTGGAAAGATTTCATGTAATCCATGGACACCAGTGAAGATCACAAATCATTGAAGAAAAAAGGTTCAGCGCACTGTCTAGTGGGTCTAGATGACCCAACTCCCAATGTTAAAGTGCCTAGGATAGCACAGGGGTTAGATTTATGTTAAAGCAGCTGGGAGTTTGGAGTGAGCCTGACACTGCGGATGATCATGGGTCACAATGCTTTGCTTTTGTTTGAACCTATCAAGGTTTATGCAAAACGTGTTTCCAATAACTGCAGTCAGTGTTTCTTATGCAACAGGATTCAACATTTTTCGTGAAAAGATGGTAAAAAATGTACAAAATGATCATAGTTCAATCAAGACAACTTTTCTTTTTTGTATTTTCTGCTGTTTGAAATGTTTTTAAAAAGTTTCTAATGGCCGTTTGCTGAACCTCCCAGTGATATTTCTGTTCTTCAAATTGAGAATCCTTCTCAGTAAAAATAAAAACTAGCATCTATCTAAAGCTCGACATGGCGAGTCTATGATGGTGGTTTAAATGAAACGATCTGTGGCTCCTTTGCAGGAAATCTGAGCTGTCTGACCCCAGCGCCGTGCTGGAAGTCTTCAATTTTATTGAGAATGCAGAGGATTTGAGCGATGAAGATGAGGAAGAGGACAGCGAGGGAAAGGGAGTCACCAATGTAGAATCCAGGACGGTGAGAAAGCCACTTTCATCTTTGGCTCACGCAGTGGGAGTGCTGTTAGAGAACAAGCTGTGTTGCCTCTAGATCATGAGGAAAAAGCCTCCTCCCTCATCGACCAACATGGACACCAGTGAGGACCCCGACACCAACGCCGTGCTGAAGGTCTTCGACTTCCTGTCCAGACCCGATGAGATTGACTCTTCTGAGTCCAGAGGCACCGGCGATGGGACGGACTGGGGTGAGTCACAGACTGACCACGAACACAAACGGATAAATCCAAACCCCTTCAGCGAGAAAAGGATTCATTCCAACTCCGGCCGCTGATCTTTTAAATTTGGGAAGTTTTGACTCATAGTTTGTTGACCTTCTGGTGAGGTTCCGTCATTCATGTGTCATTCTGTGCTCATAAGTCATGATGTGTCTGTTTAACACGCAGTTTGTGTTCTCTTCCACTGTATGTTCACAAGTCCAGCCTGTGACACCGACGTGTTTCCACTCGTCTGTCGTCAGATCGCCCAGATCCCCTCTGAGCTTCGCTGGTCTTTAGCTGGAGTCAAAACAATCAGCTTGATGTCATGCTGGGTTTAATCTTTGACTTTAGCCACAAAACATCTGGGCTAAAGACAATTTTATCTCAAAAGCTGAAGTCAGACATTCCCCACCATGACACAAACCTCTCTCTCAAATCCGCCTTCCTTCTTTCTGCCAGCAGAAAGAAAACACAGAGGAGGGTGAGGAGAGGCCCGTAGCTCCGCCCTCCTCGTGTGGAAGGACAATGAAATTGATTTGAATCTGAAAGTCTCAGAGCGTTTGCAGCTCTCTGTCTGCAAGGACCAGGGCAGTTTCTCAACAGCCTGTCGGTCTGGTTTTGTCCCCTTGTGTAGAGAAGAACGAGCAAGGCTCCATTTCTGAGGCCTGGGACGTGGCCCCGGGCCTGATAACCCAGCTCAAGGAACAGTACAAAAAGGATCGCAAGGGGAAAAAGGGGGTTAAGAGTAAGTCCTGCTAGGTATTGCTGCCTCCCTGCTTCTTCTCTTTCTGCAGAGCCTAAAGCCTTAGTCACAACTGAACCTGCGGGTGGAGACGGGCTTCCTGCGGGCGAAAAATGGTTAAACCTGTACGGGTGGCACCTGTCATACTTGCTGCAGTCTGGCCGTTAGACATCCCATGAGCACTTGCCTGTCACCCAGTGTGTGCAGCACTAATGCACAATTAGTAAGGAGCCGGTACTGGCACCTTGAATGTGCCGTAACGACACTGTAGGACAGCATCACCTGTAGGTTGTAAGTGTGTGTAGCTTACATTATTGCCACACACACACATACAACAATGCTACGCTCCATTTTAATGATGCCCCTTGAGGTGGTCGTACGAGCCTCAAGGAAGCTGCAAGACAAAGAAAATTCTACAAAAACTTTGCATTATTAAGTACTTCTTTAATCAAATCGTTGTGAATCAGGAGCCAACGGAAAAAAAAAAGCTGTTTGGAAAAGATTTGTGACGGAGAATTTGCTCGCAGCGCCACAAGCTCCCTGCTCTGCTCCATTCTCAGGCGGAGGGTCTATAAATGCATTCGTCTGGGTTGCTCCACGCCAACTTTCCCGCCCACAACTCTGAAACTCTGTCCTAAATAACGACACACTTTGAAAATAGATCAAAAGATGAGCGGAGTAATGCGGGCTAACCCGAAAGCCTCACAGCACCCGTACAGGTCAACCCCCCCCCAGTGTGACTAAGGCTTTACTTTCCTGAGAAACCAGCCTCAAATCCAAATTGGAGCATCTTCACTGTTTTCTCTGAGTTTCTTCTGTCGCCGCTCCTCGTTCTGCTTCTCTGTCCTCTTCACATCTCGTTCTTCAGACCTCTCCGGTGCCTTCAAAACCTGCATCTGTGCTCAGGATTTCTTTTGCCCTTTGGTTGACCCTGGTGCATGCCTCATTTCAGTCTTTCATCGCCTTATTTTCATCTTCACGTCATCGTGCTAACCGTGAAAGATCAGACCGCCGTGCCACAGTAGCTCTGTGATCGCCGCCGTGGTCCTCATCGGTTGGCTCGGCTCGGGCCGCGTGGAGAAGTCGCGTAGCCGCTGATGTTCTGCCGCTCGATAGCAAAATCAGAGCTTTTCCTGTGACCCGCATGGATGACTCATCTCCTCTCACAATAACACCAAAGACTCATTCAGCAGCCCACAGATTTCACATTTCTGACACCCAGTCTCTGCTCTCCTCCTGCAGCGACTGCTCGTGACATCAACACTCACTTTCTCACCTTCCTTCTGCGCTGTTTACAGAACCCCCCCCCCAGAGTGTGTTTTTTTCTTTTTTTTATGGGTGTTCGGACGACACCATGTAGAGTTTCTGTTCCTGCGATTTTCGTCTGTTCCAGCTCCTCATAATCCATTTCTGCGCCGTGTTCATACCAGCCGTTAACTGCTGTTATTTATTGATAAAACTGTTGTTAGATTTAAAAAAAAAAAAAAAAGGATCAGGAATTTACAGTTTTGTGTTGCCAATTGCACCTTTGTTTGTTGAGCATCACAAGGAAACTTTCCTAGGTCTCTGCTGGTTGCTTAGCAACAGCTCTGAGCCGGAGGAAAGTGTGTCAAAAGGACAGACTGAGCGGATCGTCGTTTTTGTCTCACGCACTTCTGAAAGGATGGCAGTTAAAAGGTACAGATTCAGGTTTAGACTACAGTGATTCTCCACACCAGCGGCTTTTTTGAGTAGGTTTCACTGCTTTTCTTTGAACTTGTATTTATCTATTTTTCTTTCTTCCCAGTCCTTCCATCTTTTCATCTTTTTTTCTCTCAGCTTGTTTGCACTCTTTTTCTCTCGTCTCCGTTCTCCGTCAGTATGTGTTGGTTCTGTTAACCGGTGTAACCCCACCTGTGAACAGGACCCAACCGATCCAAGCTGCAGGACATGCTGGCCAACCTGAGGGACGGCGAGGACATGCCTCACATGCAGCCTCCGTCCGCCCCGCAGCCCCGACCCAGCGTGCCCCGCTTTAACGAACACGAGGGAAACCGGCCGGATGAAGGTGCCTCAGAAAGACCGCCGCCCCCTTTCTGTTTGAACTTTGGTCATAATCAGGTTTCCTCTCCGCAGTGGAGACCCTTGCTTTCCCGCCCACCTCAGGGACGTTTATTATGGGCGCAGACGAAGCTATGAAGAGCGACCTGGGGCTCGGGGAGCTGGCCAGCATCACCGTGGCCAACGAGGTCGAGAGTCTGGCATACGACGTGAGTGAACTGTTCCGGGTTTCCCGGCCTGAATCGTACACAAGTCTGCGTTTAGCGGGTCAACCAGACAACAGAAGATGGCATCTCTTCAGCCATTTTACCCCTATGAAAGTAACAGTCCACCTGGACCTTCTCTTCTTTATTCATCACATAATCTCTTAAATTGTTTTTCAAAATAATTTCATCCCTGACACTATTAAAGAAATTGTTACAGATCTAAAATGTTCTAGATCTGTAACCTGAGGCTCTGGAGCCACAAGCAGCTCCTTTATTACTCTATCCTGGCAATAAAAAAAATTATAGTTTTGGTTTGTTTGTTTTAGCTAACTATGTTTTATCATTTATGTACACATTTATGAAATCACTGAGAGGTGATGGTAAAAGGTTCAGTCTGCTGTCAGAATGGTTTAAGATTCAACACGTTCTTTTCTTCTGCTGCACAACAGGGTCCAGAATTCTTTTTAAAGATTCTCTAAAAAATAAAATAAAAAAAAGCTGAATTCTACACCGATGTCATGACAGTGATTTGCCAAACTCTCTTGCCTTTGCTTAAACCCAAACTGCTGCAGCAAAAGGATCCTATTTGGCACACAGGATGCGTTTTATTTTGAAAGGATGGTGCTCCTTTAGTGTTAAAAGTTGCCGTCCCCTGTTTTAGATACTTGATTGGTGTAAAATAACTCACCCCCCCCCCCAAATGAACTGATTTCATAGATGAAGTGATCCGAAGGTTTTGAGTTGAGTGGCGAGAGCCACCAAGTGCCTTACACTATAGAAAAACTATTTTTATGAAGTCATGCATTTATAAAGTGTAGCTTTTAAATATTACAATAATTTAATAATTATTTTAAAAAAATACACCCTGTTTCAAATGTAATCTTTCTGCTGCAGAAGATTTACTCACTAAACAGTAACTATTATGCAGCTGACGATAAGAACATGTTGTTTAAGCTATCATTCTATAAGCTATCATTCTAGGAACAAACATTCTGACAATTGATTAATTAGACTGTCGGTGTGTAAAAAAAAGTTCTTTTTTTACTCATACAAGATAACCTCAGTTAAAAAATGTCAACATAAATGTCAAAAAACGTTCTTTGTCAAAGTTGTTAGCATTTTAAGAGCTTATGTGTCTCTAGATCAGTGTTTTTCAACCAGTGTGCCATGGGTAATTGCCCTCATTAACTGATTTAAAACCATTTTCCATCTCCAGGATATCAGCTCTGTGTTCATCCAAACTGGCCCTGATAAAACACTGAGGAGTTTGGAATATTAAAGATCATAAAATACTTTTATTTGTGTTTATTTGATTCCATTAAAGACATTTTGATAAGAATGATGGTACCGCAATTTAGCTGCAGCCAAAACTGTTTTCTGAAAAGTCCCGCCCCTTTAAGTGTCTCCACCTATGGGTCTTGGAGGCTTAACCAGACATATACAGTCTGACCAATCAGAAGTCTTCACTTTACTGTCTTCACTTCCTTGTTCCGATTCTGCTCATAAAGTCTCTCAGTTCCAACAAAAATACCAGCTAAAGCTCATCTTTAGCGGTGTAGCTTTCCACAGAATCCGGTGTCAGACTGTGGAACAGGTGAACAAAACAATGAGGCTCAGACACGCGAGTCTGTCTGTGTTTGGCGGCTGTTTGCACTACATCTCCCATGATGCATTGGGTTAAAGTGACAGCGTCTCGGCGCACAATGAGTCGTCGTTGTTAAAAGTCTTGAAACCACAACGAACACACATCAGACAGTTTTCAAATCTTGTAACTTAACTTTTATTACATCTTTTAGAAAAAACAGCTGCAACTTCCAGCTTTTCTGCCACAATTGTCACAAAAATGCATGTGAGATCGTGGAGGGGCTGTAGATCAATACAGACTATGAGTTTCTCCCTTTTTTATATTTTTGGATGCTGGTGTGCCGCGGGATTTTTGTCAAGGTATAAGTGTGCCGTGGCTCAAAAAAGGTTGAAAAACACTGCTGTAGATGAACCCGCACAAGTAGTTTTGTTTGTGTAAATGATTTTATTTTTGTTCCACAGCTTCTTGAAGTGCAAATATAAAATACATCAACAGCGGTTAAACTCTCGTTTTCTGTTGGTGACGGTGTCAGAGTCCTCTTGCTTTTTGTTTTTTTAGTTATAAACATTTGAAAACACAGTGGAAGGTAAAATGTGTTTGTCGCGCTCTGACCTGGATGCTGAGCGTCTCCGCTTTGATTGTCAGATTGGCAACAATAAGGACGCGATGAGGAAGACGTGGAACCCCAAGTTCACCCTGCGGAGTCATTTCGACGGGATCCGGGCGCTGACGTTCCACCCCGTGGAGCCCGTCCTCGTCACGGCTTCGGAGGACCACACGCTCAAGATGTGGAACCTGCAGAAGACGGCTCCCGCCAAGAAGTAATGTGTTCCCGCTTGAACGACTGAAAGGAGCATCTCTGCTTTCGTTTGCCTAGCTTTGGTTTAAAAATCTGTGTTTTCCACCTTCATGCGTGGAAAGCTCTGCCCATGTGAGTGCTGCTGTTTTCTGTCATAGTAATGAATGCTCTGTCTGCAGGAGCACATCTCTGGACGTGGAGCCCGTCTACACCTTCAGGGCACACAGGTAAAAAGCTCATTTTAGTATCCAAGTTCTGAATGTAACAAAAGCAAACAACAGATTAACTACATTTGAGATCATCTAAATCATTCTAGACCCCCCCCCAGGTCAACTATCCAAGCTGTATTTAGATTATGGTATCTATGAACTGTACAAAGTGTGAAAATGGAAAACGGCGGTTTGAGAAACAAAAAGACTAGAACATCTGCTGTAAGATGAGCAGGAACTGCAGCCAAACAGGGCGGAGCTGCGGTTACAAAAAATGAGGATTGTCATCATTACGTTAAAAAAAAAAAGGTATCGGAGCCAGAATGACTGAGGAACAGGTGTTTGTTTCCCTATAGACGTCTTCTGGCTACTTGGATCCAGCGGGTACTTCCTGTTTGGAACGCCAGGGGGGCGGGGCCACTCAGTCCGGTTCTCTTATACAGTGAATGGTCATTGTGCAGACGCATTGAGAGATCTAGCAGCCGGTTGTTGCTCAGCTTGGGCCTGTGGCGTGTTGATGATGGGGTCAGTGGGTGGAGTCCAAACCGACGGGAAGGAGAATCTGATCGTTCTCCTCCTGAACTTTATGATATTTTTCTTATTTGTATGGAGACAAAAGGCCTGGGCTGATTTAAGAAAAACAACAACAACAACACAATAACTCGGTCTAAATTGATCCAAGCTTAGAAGTAGATCAACAATTAATCCATAAAAGAAGAGATCGATCTTTTATGCCTTTCTTTCTCCGGTGACCTAACAGCATAACAGCAGTAAAGCCAAAGTAAGCTAGCTTGATGCTAACGTATAATGGAAATTCCCACAGGAAGGCTAATGCTAACGCTCATTTGACCTAAGCATACATTGCTGACTAAACAGCTTTATAAACTCACAGGCAGGAATTTAAGGACACTTTTTTCTTTCAGAGTAACCATTTTTGGTCTTAAGAACATTTTTTTGGCTCAATCTTTTACAATTTAGTGTAATACTGCAGCGTGAGCTCCACCTAGTGGCCAAACTGAGATGCCCTCTGGGAAAGACAATAATCTGTTATTAATTTTTGTTAGAGCTTCTCCTTATAACACCGTATGCTGTTAACGATCTCTCTGGTTTATATGTTCACTAAAAATATCCACAGTATGTGAACTGTGTCAGATTAATATGTCCAAATGTGTCCATCGTGTAAATTTAAAATTAAATCGACTGGATCAAAAGAATCATGATTCAAACTTATTGAGGCTCTGGAGAACCGAATCGGTAGCTCCTCCCACACGCGTTCACACACACAAATGTGAAGCACATCAAAAAAGAGGCCAGCGGATGTGAATTCAACGCCAGAAATTGCGTTCAGGCTCTCAGAGGAGCGCTCTGTGTCCTAAAATGACCTTTTAGCAGAGTAACTGAGCGCATTCGGACATCAAACGCGCCTTTACATCTGCCCTCAAAGATGGAGATTGTTGGGGAGTTTAGTTCCGCTAAATGTGGACCTGACATGTAACCCTTGTGCTATCCTAGGCACTTTAACGTTGGGAGTTGGGTCACCAACAATGTTTGTAGTATTGTGTTGTGTCGCAGTGAGAAGTCCCTGGTTTGAATCCCGGCTGGTGCCTTTCTAGCTGGAGCATGGAGGATGGTTTTCTCCCACAGTCCAGAAACATGCTTCTTTTGTTCTTCTTTTATTTAATTTTTCTTTTTATTTACATTGATCTACTATTGGTTTCTTGTTCTTTTGTGTGATTTTTGAAATGTTAAGTTTTTCTATATTTTTATTTAGTTATTTTTGAGTTTTTGGCTGCTGTTTTTTTATTTTTTCCATTTTTTAATTTATTTATTTTGGTTTTTTTGGGCTGCTGGGTAACTTCTCATATGTCATTGAAAGGGGGGCGGTGGTCTCTGTGGTGATGAGCAGCTCCGGGGAGCAGTGCTTCAGCGGAGGGCTTGATGGCACCATCCAGTGCTGGAACACCCCCAACCCCAACGTCGACCCCTACGACTCCTATGGTATCTTCCATTTGTGCGTTACGGACCCCGGTACGGTCGGGTTCGGCCTCACTGACAGCTTTTTCCTGCCACAGACCCGTCTGTGCTGCGCGGCGAGCTGAGCGGACACACCGACTCGGTCTGGGGTTTGGTTTACAGCGGCGTGCACCAGCGCCTCCTCTCCTGCTCCGCAGACGGCACCGTGAGGCTGTGGGACGCCAGCACCACCTCCCCCGCCCTCGCCGTCTTCAACGAGAACAAAAGTGCTGACTTGATTCACAGATTTTAGCTGCTTGACCTCTGTTCAAACGTGCTGAAAACTGTACATTTCTGCTCTAGATATGGGAATTCCCTCCTCCGTGGACCTGGTGTGCAGCGAATCCGCTCATCTGGTCGCATCCTTCACAAACGGGGAGATCGGCATCTTCAACATGGAGACCCGCCAGCTGGTTCTCAATCTGGAGTCCAACTTGGAGGCGGGTAGGTTTGGACAGTTTCTAGAAAAACAGGTGGTGGTGTTTTATCGCTAAAATTCCCACAGTTTGTGGAAAAATCCACATATTCATTCATTTTTAATCAACCAAAATCCTGCAGCTGTAAAAGGCTCTATACCCCCATCTAGTGGTGACTAGTGGCATTACACTCAACATTTTCGTCATTGATGGTGACTTGAAAATATAATTTAATAGATATATTTACAATTTTAATCGAAATAAATATCATTTAATGATAATTGTAAACTATAATGGGAAACATGTATGTTTATAAGAGTAAAAATTATAAATAATAGGTCAACCTTTGTGTTCCAGAGTTGAGCCTAAGTGCAATAAATTCTAAATATTACATTATAATGTATTTTTACACAGTGGTAATTTTTTAACCTGCAGAATTAAACAGGGCCACATATTTACTTTTTCTTTGCTATATATTTATATATTACTAAAAATTTGCATGGTGACAAATCAAGATCACCTTAAAGGGAACGAAAAACCATATTGTAAAAATTTAGAGTTGTTGATTTTTTTATGCCTTTATTTATTTTGAACATGTATAAAGCATAAAGTAACAAACAAGCAAATAAAATAATGGTACATATATGTACACACACATCTAATGATGTTTACACACACACAAACACACACACACACACACACACACACACACACACACACACACACAAACAACTCAAAGATGGAGGGAGAAGGAAAACAAAAATATGTATTTATTCCCGCCCCTCCTACACATTCATAAGGTAATATTCTATATCACTGGCGGCTTCTTCATATATGAAACCATCAGTTTAACATCACTACCAATGTCTGCCACTCAGCAACACTTATTACAAAACATATACATCCCAGCGACTTTTACTGGCATTGGCTAACAATTATTTAGTTATTTTCAAACGTATGTATGTCTTTCAGGTTTACAGTACTTTAAGAATTTATTTTGAAGATAAGAAAACTATTAAACTATATGTCATGTTTAGAGCCAGATTAATGTAAATGCGTCCATCTACAAACTGATGTTGGGAAAAGTCCTCGACCGTCCCTCACTCCTCCTCTTTTTTAAATCTTTTGTGAACCAGGAACCTTCTGTCACATCAACAAGGTCCTAAGCCATCCCACGCTCCCCATCACCATCACGGCGCAGGAGGACCGACACATCAAGTTCTTTGACAACAACAGCGGGAAGCTGATCCACTCCATGGTGGCTCACCTGGACGCCGTCACCAGCTTAGCTGTGGACCCCAACGGGCTTTACCTGATGTCAGGCAGTAGGTTTCCCGCCCCCCCAAGTACCGCGCCTTTGGTTCAGCCGCAGGTACGGCGCCTGACCTTCTCTCCCTCCACAGGTCACGACTGCTCCATCCGGCTGTGGAACCTGGAGAGCAAAACCTGCATCCAGGAGTTCACGGCTCACAGGAAGAAGTTCGAGGAGTCCATCCACGACGTGGCGTTCCACCCCTCCAAAGGCTACATCGCCAGCGCGGGGGCGGACGCTCTCGCCAAGGTGTTTGTATGATGCGGCGCCACGAGTCCGTCCGCAGCCCTGCCCACTGACTCGGACTCCCATAATCAGGGACCAACGGAGACACGGCAGGGGGGAGGGCCCTCGGACAGGGGTCCAGCCCCGCCCCGCCCCGCACGGCCCGCTGTCGGACCTGCAGGCTGCGTCGCCTCTGACGGGCTGTGAGCTGGCAGGGAGGCCAAGCGGAAGGAAGAAAAAAAAAACTGCTCCCTCTGTCTCCCACCCATCATCCAGGCAGGCCTGGGTGTGAGCGGTCACCGTGCCCCCCCCCCCACAGACTTTACCTCCACAGACGAGCGGCTCAGGGCAACTGTGAGCAAGGAGGGGAGAAACGAGCTCTGAAGCCCCTGCTTTCTCCCCCCTGTGGCTTCATTCTAAACCCCCCCCCACCCCCAAAGAAAAAGTTGGACCAGCCCCTCCCTTCACTGCGAGTGTTTTCAGACTGCCGGGTGGGGCGGGGCGGGGCGGGGCGCTTCTTCTCCTCTGCTTCCCAGACTGACTGCTCGCTGGTCTGCCTTTGTGTTCCTTTTTAAAAATGTGCCTTTGCTTTAAAAAGGTCTGGAAAAAATAGGATTTTAACAAGCTTCTTTTGGGCGGGGGGGGGCTGGTTGTCACGATGGTGTTGATTTTAACATTGGATGTAAAATTACAAATGCTTATAATAAACAAAAGCTATATTCAGTCTTAAACTTTCCTGTGCGGCGTGAGTTTGAGTGCTCATTTTTGATAAGTGCGGTTGGGGGGAAAAGAGGTTTGATGCATTTCTGAGGCCGTAGAGAAACAGATCAGTAAATATATTTGCCTGCTAGATTACCTGTGAAGCGCAGAAGTCGAGCGTTTTTTTGCTGGGATCACAGCTCAGACTTAAATAGACGTCAACTTTTAGGAGCAACTTATCCGATTTTGGCCAGTTTGCTGTTGTTTGAACTGAATGCTGTGTACCGTATGTAGATCTCCCCAGCTGTGTTGGACACGCTTGACCACGATGTGATGTCCTGATATCTACATTAGTCCGGTGTTTAGCCAGAATTTAGTGCAGTACCGTGGGACTGTTTTTGGAAGAACAGGCTGACCACTGGACGTCCTCCTCCGTCTGCAGCTCGCTGTGAGCCGAGGACGGACGTCCAAACTGTTTCACATGGAGACTACAGCTTCACATGAGCCATTTTCTCAGTCACTGGTTTGTACATGGAAGTATGTTCTAAATAAAACCTGCTGTAAAATCTTCATTTGGCTCAAATGTTTGTTTTTTATCACCAAAAGACCGGGTTTGCACTAGATCGAGTGACTCCGCCCTCCCTGGCGTTCCAAACAGGAAGTACCAGCAATACAGAGGGACGTTTTTGTGTCAGTGTGAGAGCGTAACCCATCTCACCTATCATCACCTAGCATCACCTATCTCGATCGAAAGGACATTTTGATCCGAATGAGTCTGATCAGACCGACCGTCTCAAACGGCGTGTTTACATGACGCACTTTTATTCTGATCAGGCGTGTATTCAGATTACTTTTGTCCACGTAAACGCAGCCAATGACTCCCATGTTAAACTCGTCCTCTTCATCCCTTAAATACACCCCTTTAATGCTTCAACTTTTTATTTCATCAGTAGTTGCATATTTGATTCATGACAACTCTGGGTGGAGTCAATTTTTTTCTAAGTTTCTTTATAATTTCTTTTTTTTTTACAGCGTTGAATTTCTCTTGAGGGGGCGCGGTTTCATGATTGACAGATGATGTTCGCGGTGGATTCTGGGAACAGAACTTGCGTTTAGCCCGCTTCCTCGTGTTAGCTTTAGCATCTATGCTATTAGGTTTGTCTGTCTGCTCTTGGGCTGTAAACTGTCCTAAAACGCTCACTGGGAGTCCTTTGTCCCTTTATTTTAACCGGTAAGTAATAGAAAATTACTTTATATTCAAAATAAATAAACCATATTTATGTATATCTCTTTTCTTTATAATTAATGTGACATTATTTCAAATTTCTCAAGATTTTTCATTTTTGCTAATATTTTCTTTAATTGAATCTATAATATGTAAGGACAGGACTCAGAAATGATACAGTTACCACCAGATTTTTGGAATTAAACTATGAGGACATGCAGAAAACATTTTATTTTAATTAACAAACTTGTGCATGTTTATTTACATGATTTTTGCTTATTGTCTTGTGATTTTAATTGCACATGTTTGTCTCGTTGTTGCTGTCTTGCTGTGGTGAGTTATTATTAAGGAGGAAAAAGGTTAACTTTATTGGGAAATCTGGGGCTGATTCCTGCTGAAGTGTGCGATTCAATATAAAAATCGTTTGACCGACCAGTCTGTTCCGTTTTTTTGCGTGGATGTTTTTGTATGCAAGCAAAAAAAATTAAATATTGGCCAAATTCAGATCTAAAAAATATGAATTTATTTTTAAAACAACATTGACGGGCGTGGACAAAACGACTTAATTCGGTCCGGCCCCTTTTTCCCATATTTGGAACGTCCGCCCTAGGTGGACTCCAGAGGCGCCCGTGAGCTGTCTATTAAGGCTCCAAGTATTTTTTTCAACTTTATTGATCATAACATTAGATTACAAAACATAACATCAAGGAATCAAATTGATATTCAGCCCCAATTTGGGCTCCAAGTAGGGGACTAGAAGTCTATGGGTGACGTCAGAGATGCTCCGTCAGGTAGCATACATGTCTATAGATATATTCCAAGTTATAAACGGACCAATCAGATAGCTCAATAAAAGAAGGCGGAGCTAGCTGACCCACTTGACACACTGCATGAAAATTTCAAGAGGTAGGGGTGTGGCTTCTCAACTAGCTCACTGCTGATTGGTGAGGACGGTTGCCATAGGAAAAAAAGACTCACTGTTTTACTGAACGATGTCCATATCGCTAGAAAAAAATGACTACTTCAATTATTGATCAGAGCCAGGAGTAAACCGTTGTTTCTTTTTTCCAGGTTGTTACAGTCGATGAGATGCACACGCCTTGACCTGCACCCAAACCCCCACAGGGTCGTGATCCCCTCAGGTTCACAGAAGTCACAGTTAAGACATTTTAAGACCATTTAAAATCTGATTTAGCTTTTTTTTTCTTTTTCTTGAAAAAACATTTATTTTTGGTAAATCATTTTCTTTTGCTCTAAGAAATAGAAAAAAATGTAAATGTGAAATTTCAACCTTTTTAAATTTGTGTCCTTATTGGTATTTTCAGCATCACTGGCTGCTGGGTGGCTCAGGTGGTAAGGTGAGCGGCTACCACGCAGGAATCCAGGGTTCAATTCCCGGAGGGGAATAAACAATGGTACTGAGTCAATTACCATATCAATTGAGCAATGAACATCACCCCTTTAGCGCCACTGCCTCCTGAGCGCGGTTAGGCTGCAGCTCACTGCTCCCCCAGGGGATGGGTCAAATGCGGAGAAGAATTTCCCCATTGTGGGATCAATAAAGTACCAATTATCACCACCAATTAATCAATTAAAATCTGATTTAAGACCATATGTACAAAGAAAATGAACATTATGTCCACTTTAGCAAACATACATGCAAACACTAGTTTAAGAAAAAGCCAAAATAATAATAAACCACCATAATAGATCATTATCAGTGTCGTTCTAAATATTTATTATTAACTGGTGTCATTAAAAAATGTTTTTCAGCAAACTGCTCCAGAAGAAAATTAATCAAAACCACTTGAAACAAACCAAATGGAACTTGTGTGTTATCTTATTGCCTTGATCATGAATCCCAAGTATTTTTTTAACTTATTACAACTTCCTTAACTTTAGCAAAGACTATCATCAACTAGGCAACAATACATGATCCTAACAGTCTTTAGAAGGTCAACAAGCCCCGGTTCTTTAGATTGCTTAATATAGATAGATGGATGGATGGATGGATAGATGGATAGATAAACTTTCAATGAATCAGAAAATAAGAGTTTTTATTAAATAGAATCCAAAAACGCACAAGGTACTTTAACTTTGTTTTATTAAAAACTGCAAAAAATATATAAATTTCCATCACTTATCTGAACAGAGAGAAATTTTTAATAAGCATATGTACAGACAGGGCATACAAGGAAAAAAATTATAAATACTCTTCCAACATAACTGAGAAATGACTGCAATGTTGTAAACAACCACTAAGAGTAGAGTGGCTGAAGTAACTGCTGTCATTTCTGAGATGCTTGAGCTCATCTGCCATCCAAGTCCTCATTTTTATTATAATTTTTGGCTTCTTTATGCTTTTCATGCTCAGATTGTTCCATCTTTAGCACCATAATATGTAGCTGTAAACTGCACAATGCCCCCTCCCCCCATTCTGTGCAAAAGCATCATCTGTTGAGCCGAAGCAGGAATATTTTATTTAGACTGGGTTTTTGTTCGTGAAAAATGATTTATTATTGGTAAATTATTTTCTTTCGCTCTAGAAATGAAAAAAAAAATTGCAAATGTAAAATTTTAACCTTTTAAATTTGTGTCCTTATTGATATTTTTGCATCGCCACCAATTAATCAATTATTTACTGTTAAAGTTTAAGACAAACTTTTACTAAATGAGATCCCCCCCTCCCCTACCCATTTTTTTCTTTTAACATGTGGCAAACTTAGATCCACCATCTGAATAAATTTAAAGAAAGGATTCAGCGTCTCGTTTAGCCTCAATTTCTGGGCTGAGAGTTAAACTCCTGGCAGATGTTGTGGATGATTTTAGGGACAAACTTGTAGAGGTTGTCAAACTCGTCTACGAAGAAGGAGTGCTCCTTGTCGGGGTCGGTGGCGATGTATTCCAGCTCGTCCTGGGCCGCCCACGCAATGCCGATGGAATACGCTATGACGCCTGGATCAGGACAAGAAAGAAGAGATTTTTAACTTCCGGATTGAAGCGTGTTGGGAAACAGTAGTTTGGACCAGTTCACCAAGCAACCACTAGGGGGCTTGTTATGCAAGAAAGTGAATCCCCATTCACTACAATGAAACTTGAAATTGCACCGAGCAGGTTTTGACCTTACTGAGCATGCTCCAACAACACTTGAAAATGGGCTACATGAAATCAATTCTTGCTCTGCTACCTTTTTTTTCCAGCACGCTCTTAAAAATCTTCACTTTTTTCTGTAGTTCAAGTTATATGCCTCATTAAAAGTGGGTGGAGTCTACTGGCTCCAAATGTTGGATTGATAGGTTGCCATAGAAACGTTGACTCAGACTGATTTGGGCTAATCACCACGGACTGGAGCCAGTCGACATAAGTCAGTGGTGATTTATGTGGTTTTATGGGTTTAAAATGGTGACTGAATTGACTTCCTTCACCTGGAGCCAAAAGTAAACCATTTTCTCTGGATGATGTCACATTAACTCGGTCCAGTTCTCATATACAGTCATTGGTCCTGACCAAAATGCCAAATCAGACTCAAGAAGTCAATACTACTAGTTTTAAATAATAAACATTATTCTGTTGGTTTGTTAATAAAACTTTAAAAATGAAAATAACTTTCCCCACTTCCAATGAATTCCTCATTTCCTACCTTGGCGATGAACGGCGAGCGCCGGAGCTCTCACGTCGTCGTAGGAACGCCCGTCCGTAATAACAATCATGATCTTGCGTTTGTTAGGTTTGGATTTGCTGAAGAGTTTTTCCGCAGCGTAGGTGATGGCAGCGCCGGTGCTGGTCCCACCACTCCAGTAGTTGATGCGTTTGATGGCGTTCAGCAGCTCGGCCTTGTGGTTGTACTGGCCGAAGGCGAACTCCAGCCTCTGCTCGTAGGTGTACTGCACGGCTCCCACGCGGGTGTCCGTGTCCGAGATCTCGAACTCCCGTGTGACGTTCGCCACAAACTCCAGCACCGTGCGGAAGTTGCCCGTTCCCACGCTGCTGGAGCCATCGATGACAAAAGCGATGTCGTTGGCGTTCAGGCAAGTCTTGCTGCACACCAGCCGGTCTGTGTCACACACTCGCTTCACCAGGGGCTGCACCGCCTTCCTCAGGGCAAACCAGCTGTTCACGGGCAGGGAGAAGAAGTTGTTTGTCCGACACACAGCCTGTGGGGTCAAAAACACGCCGTCACGTCACTGCATTGACATGTTAAAGTCCCACCCCAATCAGCTTTTCATCTATTTTAAAGGGTTTCCAGTGGTCTTGATGGAAATTCCCCTCTGAGTCGTGGGCAGGAGTTCTCTGTCTACACAAGTAATCTGTTCGTCTGCAAGTGGATGCATCAGAATGGAGCAGAGCAGGGAGCTTATGGCTTGCCGTGGGAGCTTCAACATCACACCTACAAGCTTTTCCAACCGCAGTTTTTGTCTGCTCTTGATTCACAGCGATTGGATTAAAGGAATAGTCGGAAATGCAATTTTAATCTAAATTTTCATTATATACGTCCTCCATTATCAGAAAAATACCATAAGAACATGTTAAAAAAGAAGCCCGTTTTTATTGGTGGGGGTCCTAAAGCACCGACAAAACTGCATGACATGAACACACCTTGTCAACAAAATTGTCCTCGACCAGGTTTTGCCTCTCGCTCTCGTCGGGGCCTTCGATGGTGACGAAGAAGATGTTGATCCCGGACTCCCGGGCGAGCCGAGACGCCTCCTCCACCTTGTCTGTGGGCCAACCGTCCACCAGCACCACGGCAACGTTGGGAGCTCCTCCCCGGTTTCCGTTAGCGTCACTGAAGTACTGCTTGTTGATGTAGGAGAGAGCCCTTCCTGTTGGGACACCAGGGGGCGACAAGAACACAGTTTAACTACGTCCATCCACAGCGAGGACTGGGATCTGAAGGACACAACTGTCTAGATAAAAACAACAAAACTCTGGTTCTGGGACTGTGCTGTTGGTGGTCCGAACAATGACAGCAGAGGCTCTGGAAGACTACACAGCTTTTTACAGAGCTGCATGATTAGAGAGCAGTTAAGGCCAAATGCTATTTGGATCAGGATGCAAAATTTAGCAGGTCATAAAGAGGGTTGTGGCGGTGTATGCATGCTGATGCACCAGCAAAACGGCCCTTATGTGTCTAAAAGCCAACGCCACAAGCTGGTAAAAGCAACAACCTTTTGGTCACAGAGCAGAAAAACACGGCTCCCAAGAGGCAGGACTGTAATTTAGTCTCGCGGCAATTTTAGATTTAATTCCATCCCTGCTCGTGAAAACGCGTCTGGGTAGCGAGCAATGCGATAACTGCACCCTTTTGCGCTTTCACACTTGTGTTTGTGGGCATCTGCTGGAGCTGGCAGCAGGGGGTCGCTCACCCACATGGGAGAGGCCTCCCTTCTGGACGATCTTTTCCACGGCGGCCTTCACTTCTCTGGAGCTGGAGTAAGTCCTCAGGCTGATCTCCGTCACCGGCTCGTCTCTTCAGACCAAACGCAAAGCTTGTTGCAGTTTTACCACCTCAAAGGGGGGGGGAAAGCGAACAGGGTGGAGGTGTTACCCGTATTGGATGATGCCCATCATGGGTCCAGCGACGCCCACGTTGATGACCTGAGCCACCTCTGCCAGGAAGTCCTTCTGGATCTTAAAGCGCCGCTTTCCGATGCTCCAGCTACCATCCATCAGAAAGGCCAGGTCCACCTTACAATCTGCACACAGTGACTTTTCTGCTGGGCTCACGCTTTCACACGCCATGATTACATCATTCTCTCTTTTCATAGAAGACAGTTGTATAAAAATCTTCCAGTCAGAGGATTCACAAAAGTGTTTTTCTCCACAAAGTTGTTGGAAGACAGATTTAGATGTTTAAGTTCTTTAAATGTTCAAAAAGAACTTTATATGCAAATGATGAATCTGCTTGGTTCTATCCAGGGTTTAGTCACGTCCATCTTCAGGCCAGAGTCAGGTTTAAAGGGAAAAATCAACTTTTTTGTCACCATTTTGAAAACAAGAAAAAGGTAACTTGCTGAAAATTTACCCCAAAAAACTACTTCTCTAAACTTTTATTAGAAATTTTAAACCACTAAAGCTATTTTAAGCCGAGCATTCTGGGTATCCATCTCAAATCCATCCGGCTTTCATATAACCTTTGTGCTATCTTAGATGACCCCCCCTTACATTGACGTGTTCTCCCTACCATGACAAAGGTGGATAAAGGTGGAAAGATTTCATGTAATCCATGGACACCAGTGAAGATCACAAATCATTGAAGAAAAAAGGTTCAGAGCTCTGTCTAGTGGGTCTAGATGACCCAACGTTAAAGTGCCTAGGATAGCACAAGGGTTAAACACAGACTTTTAGGTATGAAAAGTTCTGCGTCTCTCAGGAACTCCACAGGTTTTGACTCACAGTCCATCAAATCATTGGTTTCGACACTTTAATGAACTTTTCCGATGTGCTGACGCAAACGTAGCGGGACGTACTTGGATCTCCCTGGGGGACGACCTCTGGCGCTCTGGGCACAGGTTCTCTTTCTCTGATGCTAAAACCTGAGAGGAAAAGCATAAAAAAACATCACATCCTGAAATTAAGGCAATAAAAACAAAACTAGAGAAAGACATACGACCATGAAACCTGAAAATACCAGATTATAACATCCATTAAATTCTCTGAGCACTTTAATAAATCATGACAATTAAAGTATTGCTTATTGTAAAAGAAAAGCATTCTTTGAGTAGTTTTATGTGAAAAAAATAAAGTTTTCAAAATTATGCTGATAAGCTGCGTATTAAAGCATAAAACAATACGACAGAATATATTTCCAACTTTTCATGCTTTTGGTTTTTATGCACTCATATAAAAAAATACATTTTGGGAAAATTTGTACAGTTTTCTCACTTTCCAGCATCAAAAAAATCAAAAGAAGAAACTCTCCTGTTGCAGAAACGGCATTCTTCTGTTGCCTTTGTCCACGTTTTAGTCATCCCAAATGTTTGGCCGTGGTTTTGTGCTTCAGGAAACCATACTCTGTGACTTTTCCCCAAACTCCCTTCAATTACAGGCTGAGCGGAAACCCAACTCTCCCTTTGGTTTTGGACGGCACCCACACTCAGAGATTTACCGACTGGTTTCAGAGCAGCAGAGCGAGCGGCGGCTCCATCCTTACCTGCGTCGTAAAGGTTTGCTTCCGGCTTCCAGGCGTCCGCCGCCTCCACTGCATCAACAGAAACATACGAGCCGTGTCACACACTTATACCTGTACATACACCATTGCTTTATCATGATACCTACCGCCTTGGTAACCAAGGTAACGGCTGCTTACCTTTAGTATGGGCTGTGTCCAGGGGCATTTTTCCATCTACGTCAGTAGATCGGGGAGCTAAAGGCAAATCGAGCAAAAAGCAGTGAGAACCAGCTGTAATGCGAGCAACAAAAACACAATCCATCCGGATATTTTTGTGCCTCGGCGCTGAGTTGACTGTTTTGTAAGAGACGTGGCTCTTTTAGTGCGTTTTCAGAGGGCTGTGTAGCCCAGAATATTTTCCTTCTGAGTGAACGGGGACTATGCCTGAAGCAGGTAAAAACAGCTGATCTGGAACTACTGACAACATACCCAACACATACCCAACCCACTCACATGACCTGAAAAGGAGTTAGTGCCCAGTAAATAGAGATAGAGGAACACTTACCGTATGGTCCATACGGTAAGCTATAAAACCAGCGCTCATATTCTGAGAAATCAGGCCTGCGATCCCGAGCTAAAGAAGGATTTTGGGAAACCTGTTAGTGGGGAGGGAACTTCAGGTGGGAAAGCAGACATTTCCATGGTTGAGATTGGTCACCAATCCTCAGCAACCGATCCCAGACCAGTGAAAACAACAGCTTTTTAGGCAGAATTATCACCATACATCACATTATCTACCATGCAGCATATGTCTGCTCCTCCTCTATGGTTCTAGAAGACTCTCATATGGCAGGTAGACGGTCCTGGAGGACAGCTACCTCCTCGTGGAGTCAACAGAACGTCCAGCAGATATCCAGGTTTCTCATTTATACCAACATGCTGTGTTTCCACATGCAGAATGCAGACATTCTCATTGGCTGCAGTGAAGGGAATCGGCGTATTTGCTTACCTGTGATCTCAGGTGTGTCTGTCTCACTCCATGCGTATCCTGAGTCTGGAACTGAATAGCTAATATCTGAATATACAGCAGAGAATATTGTGCTGTGAAATCACATTTAGAGTTTACAGTACAGATGAATCTACAAAATATTTTAATTTACAGGATTTTGTTAATACATTTAATGATTTATTTTCTCTATAGGCCACCAGATTAGTCTGGGAAAATTCACAAAAATGACCACAAAAGTTGTATTAAAATTAATAAGAAAGAAGCTGTTAGTTAATTACATTTGTTTTTTTTGGTAATGAAATAGTTTTAAACAAACTACTACATTAAAAAATAAAATTTTTAAACAAATAAAGAAAAGTTTCATTAATTATTATAACAGATTTCTATTCCAACAAACAATTAGCAGTTTAAATTAAACAAAAGTGAACTCTGAGTGACATAAACAATACTGTGACGGAAAAGAAATTATGTGTCATTAAAATACAAAAATTAAAGAAAAATCAGTTCATGAATTTAAAAAAAGTCACTGTTGCATCCTCTGCATTTAAGTTCAGAATAACAAAAACAAGCTTAAAGATTTTCTTTAAATATGGCGTAATAATCAACCAACTTTGACGAATTCAGATGCAACACATTCACTCCGTTTTTTCAGCAGACTCCTGGCCACTTTCAGCACTTCCTGATTTAAACAGCTCTGAGGCAAATTCAGCTTCACAAAAAGTTATTCTCTGTCAAATATGACAAAAAAAGGCTACATTTCTGCCTGGAAAACCAACTCCACAGACGCACTTATGAATGTCCTCAGGTTACCGGAAACTAAACGGGCCCGCTTAGCTTGGCTTTCCTGACATTAGGATTCCAGAGAGTTCCAGAGAGACAAAGTCATTCAAGGTTGAGGAAAATGGTAAATGATTAATGGTGTATATTTAGACGTGCATCTACTTTGCTTTAAGGCCTAAAGCGCTTTACATGCACATTCCCCCATGCACACACTGATGGCAGCGCGGCTTGCTTAGAATGCCACAACGGCAAAAACCGGAAGCAATGTGGGGTTCAGTGTCATCGACACACAAGCGGGCAAGATGGGAACCAAACCTGCGATCTTTCAAACTAAGGTCAGCCACTCTACGTCTGTATCACGGCCACACAATGAGTGAGTCATCATTAGAAAATATACAAACTTGTATTCGAATGTTCAGACTTTTGTAAACAAAATAGTTTAGCTAGAGATTTGGCCTAATAATCAAAACTGGTCACAATCGGCCAGGAGTCTGCTGAAAAAATGGTTACAAACTGTTTATTCAAAAAACGGTCTGGTTGTAAAAAGAGCTCCCTGTGGGGATAAACATTTTTCTCTTCATAACACCTCAAACCAAAGGCAAACACTCTTTGGTTTCTTTGTTAAGTTTACAAACTACAACAGGAAGTGTGCCTGCAGAAGGCCTGTATGCATTTCTGAGACGGGGAGGAATGTGGGAGGGGCTAAAAGGAGCAGTTTACAATACAAATGAGCTTTTCAAATTTACTCAAATTGGCGATGGTATAAAATGATATCAAATTTAAACTATAAAGGCTTAAAACAGCATTCAGTGACATCCTGAGCTGCCGAATAGTTGTCACTTTGTTTCCCACTTCCCAAGCAACCACTAATCAGCCAAATAACGTGAAAACCCAGATCATATCGGCACTCGCCATTGGCCGGTGGCATCTCTCATACCTGCTGGTCGCCGGACTCCAGGAAACCAATCGTGACGAGGAAAAGAAGAGGGGGGCCAGTCCCTTCGGGAAAAAGCTGTGCGGGGAAACATTAGAAAGCTGCGTTCAACACAAGCAGGCGGCGCATACTTGTGACCTCCACTAAAACCACCACATTATTAGTGGAGGGCGCACAAGATGTTCAGCCAGACGCTGAGCATACAGCAGTCATTCAGACGGCCGCAGCCTGGGCCACTGAGGGCTGATTCAGGGACACGTAGCCCCTGTTTCTTGCTGCCCTGGAAGCAGAAACGACCTGGAAACACGCCTCTTTTTGGCAAATGTTTAGCCTCAATCAAATGAAAAAAGAATGACAGAGATTTGACTGACAGGTATGAAAAGATGAGCTGCGTGACACACGACAACACACTCTTCTCTGCTGCAGATGGGCAACCTTATTCCAACACAGCGCCGGAGCTTCCAGGTTCCCATCCGCTGATGGAGAGCGGGCCTTTGTTCTTTAAGGGGGCTCCACTGAAGCATGGGGGTATTTTTCTAAGCCTGCTGTCAAACCAATAGTGGAAAGTAAGAGGGGAGATCCTGCTGGTCAAAGGTTCAGCGCTGCCTGACAGAGACACTCACATTGTTGTGTTTCCGATGAAATCTACATTACTCCATTTACCTATGTGTGCCTTTTTCATGTAAAAAAAAAAGAAAAATTGTAGCCCTTTTAAATGCAAACGGGTCACAAATCAACACGCAGAGGTGCTGCTCACCTTCGCCTCTGACCTTTGACCTCCTCCTGAACAAACCGCCTAAAGGAATCAATGGATTTTCTTTCAAAAAACTGTTATTCATTAATCTGAAGACCTGCTTCCTGCATCGACCAGCATTCCAGCAGCAAAGAGTTTGTCAAATAAATGATGTTTTAGAAATCAAATCCTCCCAATAAGCCGCCATTCAGACAGAGGACGTCTTGTCTGCTCTTAGATGATCCATGGTCGTGCATTCCACAGACGAAAAAACAGAAACGCATTCCTAGGCGAGCCACACCTCGCCCGCTTTTCAGGAGCTTTTCCTTCTGGAGACTGGACCCAGATCCTGCAGCGTCGCGGCCTGGGTCACGCGCCTCTGTGGGGGCTCGCTTGGCCCGCTTTCATCTACAGAAATCTCTGTGCGCCACTTTTGAAAGGACGGAACGAAACCAGACCACATGGTACCTGTGATAAGCTGTCTGACTGTACTGACAGAGCGGGCTTCTCATCAGGGACTTACCTAAGAGGGAGGCGTAACAGAGAAACCGTCCCCGTGGTTATCAGCGTTCTGGCTGCTCGCGCTCCTCATTACCTGTTTGTGTTGCAGCGGAGCCCAACACAGAGGATGCATCTGACTGACCACCCGTGTGCTTGGGAACTTCCCTTACCAGCGTCGTAAAAGCCGAGAACCAGGCAGTAGGAAAGAGCAGAGAAGACTCCCAGTTTTTCCACAAATGCAGCCGTTTTCCTTTGAGGGAAGCCATTTTCTTTCCCTCCACAGCATCATATCAGCGACAGGCGTCATGCTGGACTCCTTCGCCTCATTTCATCCGCTAAAATGAAAATGCGACTTCGTCCTCATCATGACAGAAAACAGCAATTATCCTGAGAGGAATGTGAGATGCTGAATGGGGCGGATTAGCGCTGACCCCGAGAGGCTGAATGGCATCATCATCATCATCATCAGGGTCACAGGTCCTGCCCTGGACCCGCATTCCTGTGTGTGAGGCTGCTAGTGAGGCTGACCTGGTCCGACTGGAGAGGAAGGCGGCCTCCTGATGGCAGATCCTGCCTCTGGTCTGCGCAGACCTGGAGCAAAGATTAGACCTGTCTTCACAAAGAAAAACACTTTTTCCAGCCTTTTTTCATATGTGAGGATCACCTCCATGCAGCAATCTCAGAAATGTTCTGAAAATTAACGAATTACTTAAATTCTGCCTCTAACGTCAAACATTTTCCTTTAGTGAGAAGGAACTGCAAAGTAAATCCTCTTTTTTATTGTTCTTGTTTTAAAAATAAAGGTGTTTGATGTGGAAAAGGATCTTTTATACTCCGGTAACGGCCGTTAGAAAAAGGGAGGAAACGGCTAAACACTCAAAATAAATAATCATATTTAGTCTCTTTAGATTTGTTTGTTTGCTTTTTCTTCTTTGAAGACTTTCTACGCAGGAGTAAAACGCTTAAGCATTTGGAGAAACGTAACTTTAAAGAGGACAGGAGCACCGCAGAGCTTCATCTCTCTGCAAACGCGTTCCAACGTGTCGATAAATGACAGATTTTGTCTTGTGGGCAGAATGTTGTGATGGAAGCAGAATGAAGTTTGGATCACTGCAGAAAAAAGCAGATTTCTCTTTTTCCTTAAAAGACTCACTACAAGCTGTGACCCAACAGGGACGGGAAGGGGGGCGGGCTGCTCTGCGCTAACGGAGGCAAATTTCTAATTAACTCCTGCCGCTCTGCAGAAACTATGTCCTAGAAAAATGACACAGGCTTTTAGATTTTGGCTAAAAAACAACAGCATATTCAGAATTAACAGACCGCTGGGAACACTTTGAAAAAAGATGAAAAGACGATCGGAGTGGAACTTTAAAACCATAGCAAACTCTACTTTCTAGATGTTCTAGAGCAGAAGCCTCCTGAAGCCTCCAAACCAAACCCGGAAGCTTATGTTCTGCAAACATGGACGCTTCTTGTCAGCGCTCCGTTTCTCTGAATCACTTTGCCTTCAGCTATGAACAACTGATGGAGAGTTTTCAAAGGGAACAAAGATCTATTTGTTCTCCCTCTTAGCTGTGGACTTCCTCCTGTTTTTGGATGAAGGTTTTTTCTTTAGAAATATTGAGGAGGTTACAGAGAGAAAATCTATACAGCATTGATGATGATGAAGGAAGACTTGGACATGGACAACACATGATTGGAATTAAGCAAGCGGCAGTTTCTGAGCAAAGAGACAGAAGACTTCAGAAAAGCAGCAAAGGAAGGTATGAACGTCAGATTGATCCACGTTATCCTCCTGATTACCCACAATGCAAGTTTCCTCTGCAGATGACACTTACAAACCAGAGTATCTCCCTACCATGGAAGTCACTGAATGAACTCCTTTTGGGATCTACAGAGGTCATTGTGATCTTTCCAGTGATACCAAATGTGAAGGGGTGGGGCTCTGGAAATGACAGTTTTTGGAGCATTTAAAAAGATTCTGACTGGCCAAAATAGTTTTTCCCTGGTAATCAGGAGGATAAGTCAAATCCAGACTAAGCCGATTTTTTTTTTAAACCTTACCTGCACTGGCACGCTGAGGGAATCTGTTGGGGTAGGAGGTTCCTCTGAACACTTTGAAGACACGCCAACATTCGGTCACACGTGAACTTCTGTTTGACTCATTAAATTTCCTCCATCAGGTCAGGGTTCACACACATACCTTGGCTGGGGCTCTTTCCCTGGCCACTGGGAGACTGTCCTACACCAATAACACAAGTGTGGGGCAAATTCAGGCCAAATGGGAAAGGCAAAGCGGGAACAGTTCAAGAAAAGGGGGAATCATTGATTTTGAAACATCTCACTTCAGTATTTTTTTGGAGCATACGCAGATTAATTTGGACAAATGAAAAGAAAAATCCCAATAATTTGCTCAAAACTCAACTACGTTACGTTAGAGAATGTTTTTTCCCCAGTTGTGCCACCAGAAGATTGAAAAATATTCTGAGCTATAATTCAAAAAACATTTACTGTAACTTACTCTGTTTTGGGCAAATAAAACCACAATTAAAGTCAAATGTGAATAATTTTCAAACCAACTTAGTCTTTTTACCCAAAATTAGCAAAAGAAATACTATCAAAACACATTTATGGTGGGAAAAAAAAATGTTAAAGCCGCCTGCAGGCGCTGCCTGTCCTCGACACCCCATTTTGACCCGCCCCCGCTGGCTGAGCGACTGCTGACTCCCCCCCCCCCATTAGAGCTGCACATAAACGAAATTTATGAAGCCAAACCGTTTTCTCAAAATGTTGCCTTTTCTGTTCTGCTTATCTCCATAGCAACCATTTTATTTTTTGGTCTCCTGGGGATGATGAACAGGTCTATATCATTCTTGAAAGAATCAGCAAAAGTAAATTTTTGGATTTCCTTGGCAACAAAGGTTTTTTTTTGTTGAACAAACCCACAATCTTAATATGTTCATATCAAATGCTATATTATTTCGGTCAGTTTGAGCCAGGGATTCATGTATTAAATGTTCATCATATTCAGGTAGAAATTGATGCGAGCAACTGGGGAAACGTCAATTTTGCCAGCTAATGCTATTCAAAATCTATAAAATGTATTTCCAACATTTTTTCTTATTAGTTTCCCAATGATGCCCGAGGAGCTACGAGTCGATAAACTGAAATCTGTTGGAGTAGTTTGAAGTTGTTTAAGGTACTAAAGTTTTTTTTTTAAAGGGTTAACAAAACTTTGGTTGCGGTTGTAGACCTAACCTAGTCGTGTTTGTGAAATTTTGTGGAAATCGCTTGAAGAAATGTTTTTGTTTGTGAGAAAATCACCAAGGTTGTGTCCAAATTCCTTCCCTACTCACTACTTAGTGCACCATATGGTGCGTTCGCCATTTTCCAGTGCTGTCCGAATCTAAAATTCCAAAATCCAGTGCAGTAGAAATATCCCAGTAGTCTCTGCAAGAAATCAGTGTGCATTGATGCTCTCTAGATTGATGAATCTAGACCACAATGCATTGCGTTTAAACAATTTTTGCAAAAAACATTTTTTTAATTTATTTTTTTATCAAACCATTAACGTTTTCATCCTGCTCATATGGATTCGATTTTAACTTTGTGAAACTGATGTCATATTCGCCGTTTAAAAAAAAAAAGGGCACTACTATATAACATTTTAGTAGTTAAGTATCAGGAATTCAGACATAGCCCAAATCTAACACTTTGCCACAACATGGCCATCCCATAATAACTTACAAACGGTCTTTTGGATAAACACCTGTGTGTTTTGGCTGTGTTAGTGGATTTGGAAACAGTTTTTTGAATCCCCATAACAGATTTTTTTTTTGATGGTTTCTCCCACTGTGATGTCATCCTTTCTTTGGTTGGGGGGTGGGGGGGGTAAACGAGCTTTCAGGCAAATTCCAAGTAAACATGGACAGTTCTGAAACCAGTTTCACTCTGCTGTATTTTATTCTTGTGGCACAAAAAAGCTTTCCCTATTTTATTTTGTGGAAGATGCGAAACGACAGAAAAAAATTTTTAGGCAAATAAATGCCAACAATGCCGAAAAAGTTTAAGTGTTCTGATTAAAACGTTTTAAAAATAGTTCTTTTTTCAACTATCATCTCAGCAAACCACAGCAGTGGTCCCTTTTCTTTGACTTACTTGAGTTGGTGGAAGCCACATGGGCGAGGTAAGGGTGGCTGCTGCCTAGACAGAAAAATGACAGATGGAGTGCCAGAATAGAAAGAAGTCAGCTAATGCAACAGAAAACGAGTGGTGGTCGTTTGGACGAGCGCCCACCTCATTTATAGACATACCTTCAGATCTGCAGCTGCGTTTTCATCTCATCGGGGATGAAAAACGGGCTCGTCTACCGTTTAATCACTCAGGAAACTACAAGTGTAGCGCGTTAACTCCGTCAGGGAGCGACTGTAATTTCCCATAATTGCAGTTGTAACTGCTGGTAATGACTCGCCGCTCTCATTAATCCTCCGTTTGTCGGAGAGGAAAGTTTGTTTTGTCGTTTTTAAAACAAACCTGGTTGTGTTTAGGTTAGAAGGCGGCCTGCTGACGGCAGACCTCTGCTTCTGCATTCACCTGTGTCCCTGATTTTGTGGGCAGCTGCTCGGGCTTTGGTGGTCGGCGGCGATGGAGGGGTGGTGGTGGTGGTGGTGGGAGCTGGTGTGGTGGTGGTGGTGGTGGTTGTTGCAGGAGTTGTTGTGATGCTTTCAGCTGTGGTTGTCGTGGGCATCGCCGTGGTAACCTCCTTTTGACCTGAGAGCAAATAAGTGATGAAGGCGGTAATTCAGAAGGAGGATGAAGAGGGAGGAAGAGCGCCTACAGTAACCTCTGTGTTGTCATGCATTCCTGGCATTCTTCAGCCGACTCCAACTCCTCGTTCAAACGGAGGGAGGTTCAGCGGAGCCAAACGCTGAGATATTTGCCCACAGGAACCTCTTTTCCCTGAGCAGTAGATGAACTAGACTACGGCCTTCTGACTCAGTCCCAACTGCCCTTACATGCGGATACGGGCAAAAAATGGTAAAACTTGTACGGAGCAAGCAGGTCACCCAAACAAAATATTAAAATCATAAACAATGGATGACCCCATAAAGTAAAAAATGATCATGCACATATATTTATACCATCCTAGTGAGTGCTTAGATACATTTACCACATGCATGACAATGGTACGTTCCAATTTCATGACGTCCCTTGAGATGGCCTTGCGAGTTTTAAGGTGGAGATGCCCAAATCCAGGCCTCGAAGGCTGGCCTCTTGCTAGTTCTCCATAAGCTCCGCCTTATCTGCAGCTGATTTCCTGGATCAGGTGTGTCTAGCCAATAAGGGGCCTCAATGGCAGGATGGTTGGAAAACATGTTGGACACCGGCACTCGAGGCCTGGATTTGGGCACCCCTGGTTTAAGGCAAACGCAAGACACACCTGCGCTCCTCTGGGTCCGTGTGACCAAGAAGATAGTTCAGCCCTGGCTGCACCTATTTGGAAAATGACGTGCGCATATTCTTTATTAATGTCACTTCATTTTGTTTGCTGAAGTGAATTCAACAATTTCTCCCGTTTCTGAGACTATCAGTTACTATCAGTACTGTTTTTTGTACCCCCCCCCAACAGCCACGCCCATGTAGAGGAGGTTTTGGAAATGGAAGCTTCAGATAAACATGAAATATGGCTTTTTAAGACATTTAGGTTTCTGGATTTTGGTTAAAAACATCATAATTAAAGCACCACTGGAAACGTTTTTATTAAAAAAAAAAAACTGTAATAGTTAGTGTTCAAAAGCTAAACCTGATATGTTTGGTTAGAAATGTAGTCAAAAAAACTCCTCAAATATAGTCTTGAAACCTGAAAATCTCGACTATGTCCAAATTCCCTTGCTGCTCCCTAACTACCACAGAACCTTACAGTGTGGGACGTTTTTAATGACAAATATGACGTCACTGATTTCCTAAAGATTAAGAACGTTCCGTGTTTTTAATCGAATACAAAGAACATTTTAGAAAGACTGCAGCATTTATGAATCCACTGTGTTCTGATGACGAAAACTTGGGCGACTTATAAAAAATACAATAAAATGCTCTTTTTTCACATGAAAAGTCAATGCATTGTGGTCTATACTGTATTTGCCGAACGCATCTTTGCACATTCGTCTTTAATAGAGACTTCTGGGAAATTCCTAGGGCACTGGATTGGGGAAGCAAACTATGGTCTAAGTGGACTAAGTTGAGAGTAGGGAAGGAATTCAACAACAGCCATGAGGAGCATTTATTGACCATCTTGTCTTGACGTTAAGTCGTGGCAACTAGACCTAAAAATTTCCATTTTAAAACGTTTCGCTGAGAAACGCCCCCTGGATGAACGAGCGCCGTCACCGACATGGACCATCTATCTGCTCACCAGTTTTCACGTAGGTTGGTCTTGAAGGAACGTAGTCCAGAGTGGACGGGTAGACGACTCCTTTCTTGGGCTTCCCCACTAAAAAAAAACAGATGGATCTTTTGGACGAGCGTTAGACACAAACCAAGGGTTAGTTTGTCTTTTGTCTTCGTCTTCAGTACCTGAGACAACAAAGGACTCCCTCCACTTCGGCAGGGACAGGGATCGAACCCCGTTGGAGTTGCTTCCTTTGTAGGCGTCTTGCCCGGCCATCTTTTTCACGATCACCTTTCCTCCAGAGTTTGTGATCACGCCGCTGCAGAAACAATGTTTACTGATCTGATGGATCTCACACCGTTTGGATGAAGATCTTCACCTGGAACTCTGGTGCTCACCTGTGGATGGCCGCATTGCAGATGCTGGAGATGGAGGCGAACATTCCCGTCCCGTAGACCTTCTGCCGGGTTTCCTTACAGCGTGCAGGACATTTCACTATGAACTCTTGGAGATTGATCTTCCCTGCTCTGACGTCACACTCAACATCTGGAACAACTGTAGACAGCAGAAGAAAAAGGGTTAAGACTGTCAGGAGAGCGACCTTCAACACTTCAATACTTAAGGGAAAATTGCAGATTGAGTTGGGAAACAGTTAAAAACAAGCAGGAATGAACTAAAAATGTCAGATGGGAAGATTTTCCATCGTTTTTGTTTGGGAATTGTTTTTAATTTGCAAACTTATGTTTTATTGTGCTTTATTCTTAAATTTACATCTTTTTAAAATGTTAATGAGAGTGAAATCAGAAATTCAGCAAAAAAAATTCTAATATTCATCATTCATCTTCTTCCGTTTGTTCCCTCTCAGGGTCACGGGGCTGCTGGAGCCTATCCCCGCCACTATTGGACAAAGGCAGGGGACACCCTGGACAGGTCGCCACTCTGTCGCAGGGTCACAATCCCACACCCATTCACACTCACACCTATGGACAATTTAGAGTTGCCAATTAACCTATGAAGCATGTTTTTGGACAGTGGGAAGAAGCCGGAGAAAACCCACACATGCACGGGGAGAACATGCAAACTCCACACAGCTCCACCCACCTCTACTACCATCTTCAAATACGATCTCTCTTATTGCTCATGAAAGCCCATATCATAGCACTCCCACTTCTGTGCTTCCCTATCAGAACTATGTATTAAAAGGTTTATATCATACTTTTCTTTTAGAATAAACTATATTCATATATACGATAATATGCTACCTTTGACACACAGCATGAAATATTAGTTATTTTGCTGCTCATTTTCCAACCCGGAAGTAAGACAACTCGATCTCGGAGGCTCCGCCTTTCTCTCCCTGTGGAGAGACGCCATCTATTTCATAACGTCAAACTGAAGCCAGCCTCGGCAGCGTGTCATTTCTCCCACGAAAACAAACAACATCCAAACTTTTACGAAGATAGATGTGTACATTGTGTGTATAAAAGGGAAGCGTTTAGCCGATCACCGCTAGCTCCAAAGAGAAAGTGGGTGCGTCTTAGCCTGGGGCGGGATCGGAAGCGCAGACTCTTACTGGAAGGGGCTGTTTCTTACTTTGTGATGTCACAGTGTGAGAACCCACTCGTTTATGTGGATTGGGATGGGCTGGTGCTCAGAGGGCAGGTTTTTAGAGGAATACTCAGAAATGTTTGAATCGATGCAAATACCACTTTGGGTTGTTTTTAATGAGAAATTAACAATTACAATACATTTAAAACTTCAAAAAGTTGATTTTGCATGATATAGACCCTTTTACTTTGGTGTTCTAGTACTTGTTGTTATTAAAAAAGTCCTTTAGAAAAACCTTTTTTAACGTAGGAATCATACTGACTGACTTATTAGTTTCCATAAAAAACTCAACTTTTTTAAGACCAAAAATATATATTCTTTATTGTAGAAATAAAACAAAATTTTGCCAGAATTTAAAAGTTATGAGACTACCATTTGTTATGAACTAATTGTTTTGTTTTCCAACGTTTCCCCTTTCTTGGGTTTCTGTGCAGGCTGACTGTGGGAGTGAAGGATCAGTGGTTTTGTGTTGCAGCCATCGCTGCCGTTTGTGTGGCCTAAAACTCTCTGGTTCTAGTGTAGAAAGTAAACGCTGTTTCACTGGCTCGCAAAATGACTGGATGTTACATGTTTATGTTTGTTCATGGACTTCAAGATGTTGAGGAAGTGATTGAAAAGGAAGCGTAAACAGTGATAACAGAAACCCAGATGACAGGCCCGACGATGCCCACCTTGCTTTGGTTTCTTGCTCTTTGATCCGTTGGGCTTCGCCCTGCATGCACAGAACGCCAGGAGTGCTGCGGGGAAACATCTGACATCACTTAATAGTCTGCAGACTGATGCTGTGAAAGCAAACTGATGTGGAACGTCTAATGAAACTGCACGCACATAGTGTAAATAATGTACAGGTCCACATAAAGACGGGCTGCTTTCTCACCAAAAACGATGACGGTGACGGGAAGTCTGAACATGACTGGTGGTTCGTTGGTTCAACGGCTCAGCCAGATGTCCTTGTGCAGCCTAGAGACAAAAGAAGACCTTTTGAAGTCAAAGTTCTGGTGTCCACAGATGCAGATTTCAGACGGGAACCACGCAAAGAGCCGAGTTACTCCGTCACAAAGCCAACAAGAGCAGCTAAACATTTCCCTTTTTATTGTTACACATCAAAGATGGGCAGATCACATAAAGACTGTATTTTAGGCCATCAGAGACTCCACCTCAAACATCCACGCTAAACTGTATGCAGGAGCCCTCCCACCAATATCCATCCAGCTCGACTTATTAGAGAGCACAGACAAAGATAATTTAAAGCGTAAGGGATGGGGAATTGTTTTCAGTCGAATGGTTTCTTTGTTTGAGGGAAGCGGCCACATCAAGCTGCAGGGTCCGTTATTTCAGGGAAGGGAAAACCTTGTGCGTCTGTCCCTCAGATTCAGATGTAAAACAGACTGTAGGTGAAGATTGGCGGTTGGAGTTTACGCGTTTATAAAGCGATCACATGGAAGTGACCGAAGAACACCCCCCCCCCCCCATCTTTGAGGGCAGCTATAAGGCCCTAAAGCTCAAGCTACCCCGGCTCCTGCTGCAGAACTGACATTTTTACGAGGCATTCCTGAATAAAATGAAATTGCCAACAGCCGAACTTCCATGCAGAACATTTCAAAAGAACTTCAGCAATAACTCTTAGATTTTATAGTTTTTTTCAAATGCTTTTTTATTGCAAAAAAGCTAGAGTTCGTCTTTAAAAGCGTTTGAAAGGCCTTGAATGATCATTCCAGTTGTTTTTTCATTCAAATAGAAACTAAGGTGACCCCAAAAGAAAAAATCTCCTTTTATGTATTCAGACATAAAAGTCCTTTTTGCCTTTGGTGTGCCTTAAAACTATGTAATAAACCCTTCAGCTCAACAACACCTGATATATTACCCAATGCCAATTTTTTCTCTATCAAAGACAAAATACAGTGTGAAAAGGTTAAGTACACTTGATTTAATAGCTTGTAGAAGTAATAAGAAGTTACTGCCTTCAGCAGCACTAACTTGTTCAGATATTATGTCTGTTTTCAGTCCATGAAGCCGTTTTAGCTCATAGTTTCTGCCAACATCCTTTTTCTGTTCAGAGGTTTGCTGGTTTTTGCTTGGGATCTGATCTGGAGATGTTTGGTGACAAATAGAACATTTTCTTTAGTTTTTGTTTATGGTGACTGAATGAAAAAAAGATCCCAGACCATTACACACCACCACTGTGCTTCATGCACGTGTGTTCTAGGTTTCGTTCTCGTTAAGAACGTTTCATATCCCCTATTGTAAGAGTAAAATTTGTCCAACACAAGAGGCTTTCAGCTCTCATCTGTCTGCTCAGCTGTTGGACAGGACAACTTAAAGAAAAACTCACATCTTCATCCTAACATTAGCGGTGCAACAACAATGGCAGCAATATCGTAGCTGTCCAGCCGTACACTTCCGATCCAGATTCTAGCTCAGACGAGGAAAACAAAGACGTTCATGGATGTGTGGGGGATAGGTCTCGGGTGGCGGAGTACCCGGCCTTCTTGGTGTCTCTCGAAGGGGTACTTGAAAGTGCCCCAACGGTGGGAAGTCCATTGTCCTCCTGGGGGACTTCATTACCCACGTGGGCAATGACAGTGGCACCTGGAGAGGCATGATCAGTAGGAATGTCCTCTCTGATCTAAACCTGAATTGTGTTTTGTTGTTGGACTTCTATGATCGTCATAGTTTGTCCATAACGAACACCATGTTTGAGCTCAAGGGTGTCCGTCTATACACGTGGCATCAGGACACCCTAGGCAGGAGGTCAATGATCGACTTTGTACTTGTTTCAGCCGACCTTCTGCCTTGTTTCTTGGACACTCTGAAAAAGAGAAGGGCAGAGCTGTCCACCAGGCACTACCGGGTGGTTAGTCGGATTCGCTGGTGGGGAAGGAGGCCGGAAAGACTTGGGAGACCCAAACGCACTATGAGGGTCTGCTGGGAACGTCTGGCTGAGCCCTCCGTTAGGGAAGTCTTTAATTCCCACATTCCGGGAGGACTTCATACAGGTACTGAGAGAGGTTGGGAACATTGAGTCCGAGTGGACCATGTGCTCCACTTCCATTGTCTCAGCTGCAGCTCGGAGATGTAGTCGTAAGGTCTCTGCTGCCTGTAGCGGCGATAACCCCCGAACCCGGTGGTGGACACTGGAAGTGAGGGATGCTGTCAAGCTGAAGAAAGAGTCCTACCAGGCCTAGCTGGTAGGACTCTTTGGTAAAACTCTGTCGTAGAAAGAGTAATGGTAAGATAAAAAAAAACGTTACATTTCCTAATATGTGGTAACATTTTACCAAAGAGAATATGGAGTTCTGAGTACTATAGATTTATTTCTTTACTGAATTAATACTAATTTGTGGGGTTTTTGGCTCTGTAAACAAAAACTTCCAGCACATTACCAGGAACTCTGAGGCCATAGCAAACATTTCCCATAACCTTGACGCGCATGAATTACACTGACCGCAAACATGGCATCTCATGTGAGGAATCATCATGAGGGCTTGGCAGTGGGAGAACTTTCCCCCGCTGCACCATTAGTGAGAATCTGACATGGTTTTTTCCACAGAGCTGTGCGTTAACAGGCAGAAGACTCATAAATGTGTCCTGGGGGGAAGAAAATAGACAGCGGGACAAGCTAGGACAGATATTTGTATCTACAGTATGAAGGATAACCTGACTCACACCTGTGGTAGTCCAAATTTTGGAATGGAAACACAGAATCATACCAACCAAAGTCTTATTTGGACAAATCTGTTACATGTTGCATCCAAAAAAAAATAAAGGTTTGAAAAGTTTTACTAGTTGAAAGGTTTCAAAAACACATGATTAAAGGACAAGATATAAACGGGTCTGCCAGAACGCTTTCAGATGTGCTTTTGACCGTAAGAAATGACAAACACAGAAGGAAAAGCAGCTCAGAAGATGCAGGGGGCGGTTCAGCGAGCGACGTGGCCCCGGATGAGGTCACATCACCTGTATTCTCAGGCCCACTGAACACATCCAACGTCTAATTTTAACTGGGTGGAGACTCAAAACAAACAAAGCTTAAAACATGCAAACAGCTACAACAAAGTGGAGAGCAAAACCCAAGAGTTCCCGTAGCCGAGCCTCGGTCACTGTGTGCAGGGAGCCAATCACATCAGCTCACACAGTTTAAGGGTTTAAAGCATAATTCAGCTCCACAGTGTGGATTTATATCTTCGGTGTTCTCCATTTTTACTAACCTTTTTGAATTGGTTACATAAATGTTCACCCTACTAAACAGTTCGGCATCAAACGTTTAGCATCCCACAGCTGCAGAGTGTAGAAAGTAAGGTGATAAAAAATGACAACTCTACCATTTTAGCCACAATGAGCACCTGGAGGGGATGGAGGTGTAAAAAGGTGAGCAGGATGGACAAAAATGGATCCTAAAAATACCGCTATTTAAAAAAAGTGTCTTATTTTCTCTCTTGCAAGATGGTAAATAGCAAAGTTTGAGAAAAGATGTCTTAAAGAATTCTTGGTGAGACAGTTTTTCTGATTTTTCTTTTCTAAATGTGAAGAATTTGTGGATTATTTCTACGTGTTTTTGCAGCGTGAACATCAATCATCTACTGATCCACGGCACAATAATTCTGTCTCTCTGCAAATGCATCAGCTTCCACAAGTTCTGCAGTCTGTCCCGAATCGTGACCTGCTGGTAAACCCCGGTGGCTGCCTGCAGTGGGACTGTATTTACACTGCCAGGAAGTGTTTAAACCCACCGTTCACAGGTGTCAGAGTGCTGCTGCAGGTAACTGTGCAGCACAGAGACAATCCAACAAGTCTCTACTGTGTGAGCTAAGATGACGGTCAAATTGTGCACAACTTTGTCTGTATGCACACCTTTTATTTTGACAGTTATCTCACCCCATACTACTGGTCAATCCTCCAGCCTTTTGGGCTGCTGCTGCTGCTGCTGCTGCAGGACACTTTGTTTATGCAGCACAGCCTGAAATACTTTGCTTCTTGGCGCTGGCTTCAGTGCAAGCCACAGCCTGCAGCTTGCTGCTGGAAATCTTGAATGGAGACCACCTGCGCCTAATCAGTTTTCTTCCAAACATTCAGGAAACCAGAGAGGGAACACAAAGATATGTCAGGCAGAACTTAAAAGGCTGGAAAATCTCCTCTCTCATGCCCTGTCACTGTAAGGCCCTTTCAAAATAAAGGCTTTGGAACGTCAATAGATCATTTGATCCAAATAATCCTGACATTCTGATTTTAGTCTTAAAGTTACTTCAGGTGTGCAGCAGGAGTGTTGCATCGTCATCCAGACTGTCAAAGATGAAATCAGGAGAAATCTGAAGCATTAAACTTTTGTTTTGACTAAATAAATTCTTAGTTTGCGCGCGCCACGCAGATGCAAAAACGTCCCCCCTCACTTTAGGAGCTCCTTCCCTAAAATTCCCCCAAAAACCAGGAAAGTTCCCTCACCTGAGTGGGTCCAGTAATCCCGCGCGCTTTGGTTAAAAGGTAGTCCCGTCCGCGCGCATGCAGCGCCTCTTCTCTGGAGCGGTCTGGAGCGCGTGCGCAGCCTCCTGTTCCACCTGGAGGTTTAGTCTTGGTTGATCGCAGTGCTCATTAAAGCTGGAGGACGGGACGGGGCCACAGTTCCCCCAGCTTGCCCGTCCCACTTCAGGTTCCAAGGTTTTAGCTCAGGCAGAGAGGGATCAGCGGGGTCATCCGGAGGGGACGCACACTCTGTTTTCCAGATTTTCCTCGCACCTTTACGTAAAATGATTTATTTTCTGTAATACATCAAAGAAAGCTGCACTGCTGTTCATGGACTTACAGAAGTGACTCCTCAGCCCTTTTCCAGAGCAACCACTCCTCCTCCTCCTCCTCCAACACATCAACCAATCCAGCGCATCCTGGAGACAAACTCGGGGTTTTCTGGAAGCTGCTGCGCCCCAGCAGCCCCCAGAGCACACACAGCTCTGTGTCAGACTCCATTACTCTGAGCTGAGCAGCTTTATGAACATTAGCACACAATGCCACTGGAAGGGGTCTGCTCTGCGTTTGGGCCGGGAGGTTTTAAGTGCTGCTTGAAAAGAGCCCATTGTGCTTGTGATTAGTGTTTTGGAGCTAAAAAATAATAAAAAAAAAACCTTCAGGACTCTGACGCTTTTGTGTTTTAAATGAAAACCTCACAAATCCAGTGGATGCACGCCAGCCAAGGCCTCAGGAGAAGAAGAATGATGATACTCCCTGCAGCTACACGAGACTGATTCTTTTATTTGCTTATTTGTGTTTATCAAATTGCTTTAATACACAAAACAACTATGGGGGATCAGCTGCGCACACACTCAGCATACAAGCTTCTCAAATAACCACATATATATATACTGTAGAGAGAGAGAGACCTTTTCCAAAAATTTAGAATATTGTGGAAAAGTGAATTTATTTCAATATTTCCATTCCAAATATAATATAATAATATAATGCAGATTCGGGGCCAACAGTTTAATTGATTTCAAGTATTTATTTGTTTATTTTTACAGAAATTGGAGTTCTAGCTCATAAAATCCCAGAAAACTGTGGAGAAATTTGCAGGACAAAAATGTTTTTCTCTGAGTTTCACCAACACCAAACATTTAAACTCAAATCGCCTGCACTGGTTATCCAGATGTAATTGAATTGGTTCACTTTGGTTCAATATGGGGAAGACTTCCGACTTGATAATTGTCCAGAAGACTTTCATTGATCCACTCTGTAGTCTGGGTAGACGTTCCTATGAATGAATGATTGAACCTCAACGCTGTGTGCCATCCGCCATAAAACTCCACCAGAAGAAGCAGAAAAGGTTCCTAGCGAAGGAGGTTGGCTGTGTCCAAACAGACGGTCTCATGGAAGGAGAAGATGCAGCAGCACTAGAGAAGAGCGTGGGCTTCAGCAGATCATCAAAAAGGAAAAGATTCAAGAACCTGGAGACCTCCAGAAAGACAGGAATGAGGTGGAGGAGCAGCTTCAAAAACCACATTCGGACGCATTCGGGAGATGGGCTACAACCGTCAGGTAAATATATATATTTATATTTTTGAAATAACTGAGAAGCAAAGCTGATTTCTCAAGTTTTCTAACTTTCTGAAATCCTGTTTTTGTAGGTTTAATGAGCTGGAACCTCAATTTATATAAAATAGATACGTGAAATCAATCAAAAATTGGGCTCTGAAACTATATTCCATGAAAGTCTAATCCTTTTGAATGGAATTATAGTAATGAATACTTTTCAACGATATTGTTTTTTGGGTTCGTTTCTGACAGCCTATAATCTGCCCACACTGTCTTCATGATCAACCGATCGACGCTTTGGGTCTTTGGGTGTAAATAGTTTATGTTTTGGTTCAGTTTATTGACAAAGAAAGTGACTGACAGTCCAGATTTTTCAGAAAATCCTTTTATTTATGACATTTAACACAGCAGGACCAAAACATTCAAAAATCCTCTCAACCTCACTTTTAAGGTTCATGTGTGGATTGGAAACAGGCCTCAGAGTCGGTCACACCAGAACTCTGACGTTTCAATGTGAGACGGCACGTCGATGTGAAAGATCTGTGGAGGGGTCTGCGGAGGGCTGCCGTCGGCGTTGGTCTGGCTCATCTCTGCGGCGAGGGGCTTGGCCGGCGGCGGATGCGGTGCGGGCGTGAGAGGCGTGTCGGCCTTGGGTTTGATGTTCTGGAAGCGTTGCAGATGCACCACCTCCCTGCCCTCAGCGGTGCAGGGCAGCAGCACAGAGATGTCCTTACGGAACTTGGAGCTCATGCCAAAGTATATGAGAGGATTGTAAAAGCTGGCAGACTTGGCAAAGAGACGGGTCATGATGCTGGTAATGCTTGGCACGTGGAAGCCCCAGGCTGACCACATGGACACCACCGCATATGGTGACCAGGCCATGATGAAAGCAGTGCAGATCACAATGGAGATCTAGAGAAGAAGAAAAAAAGAGTTTGACTCTTAAGAACAAAAGCTTTTCTCCCAGGAGGAAGCTTTCTTCCGCCGACCTACCCTCGTCACATCTCTCTCCATCTTTCTTTGACGGGCAGAGAGGAAGCCGACGGCTGACATGGCGTTTGTGCTTTTCACCGTGTTGATGATGGAAACATAGGAGAAGAGCATGATGACAACGGGGATGAAGAAGCAGAAGATGAGGATGGAGATGATGTAGGATTTATAGAATGTGGAGTAATTGGCTTTGGACCAGTCCACCTCGCAGGTTCCGTAACCTCGATCTATGGGACACAGCAGAAGCAGACGTCGCTCTGAGCCTCAAACGGGCGAAAACTAAAAACCTTCAGAGAGCAGACCTGTGTAGCTGCCCCATCCCAGCAGCGGGGCAACAGACCAGAACAGCGCCGCGGCCCAAACGATGATCAGAGAGACTGCAATGGTGCTGCTACTGATGCAGTGGGCTGCAGAAACAAACGACAAGGAGACAAACGTCACACGATGTTCTCAGACAAACACAAATGATGGGATTGACTGTTGTGAAAAAGACCCTCAGACTCCAGAAATGCAGAATTCTCCACTTGCTGTAAAGGTCAGAATTTGTTGAACAATAAAGTCTTTAGTGGTATCCAGGGCCTTTGCCAACACCTACAGCTCTAAGGACCTTTTGTTGACAAAATGCACGTTGTCTTGTAAGTGCTGAGATCTGCAGAAAGTGGAGGATGCAGCTCTTTCCATGTGAGGCGGCAAATGGGAGAAGTTACCCCCTCAAATAAACGTCACATTGTCTCTCAAATAAAAGTATTCATCCATGACCGGAATGGTAAACAGTGTTTAGATGTATTTATGTATCCGACACAGGGACAATGCATATCAAGAAACATTCCTGCCACTATGTCAGAGTTCCCCAAAGGGCTATTTTTCATCTGCAGTCCCTGGGTAGATGTTAAGATCACCCTAAAAATCAAAATAAAGTTACATATTTACATAACATTATATATGAAACCAAGCATTCAGTAAAATTAGCAGTTAACCTAAAAGTAAATTGGCGATAAAACAATCCAAAATCAGACAAATGTATGAACGTATACACACACATGCAAATGAAATGAAAATACCTACTGTGCGTGGTGCTTTTCCCTAGCAGCCCCACTCCCCCCCGCACACCTTCAGAGACCGGCGCCAAGCTATGACCAACACTTGGACACATGAAAGGCAGGGCAAGGCAGGAATTGAACCTACCACCCTCCGATCAGAGGTCATCTCTGCCTCTGCACCAAAATCTAAATCTCAAATGTAAACTTATCGATAAGTTCCACTCCGATCATCTTCTGATTGATTTTAAAAGTGTCCCTGATTCACAACGATTTGAATAAAAATACTCTGAAATGCGGTTCTGAGCTTAAAATTGTTTTTATCCGTCCTCCATCATCAGAAAAATGCAACACGCGCGTGTTAAAAACACCAAAAAGATTCTGTTCATTGGAGTGGATCTACATCGAAATACTAAAGATAAATCTGAATGTAAGCATCAAACTACATTAAAATGACAAAAATAAACGCAAATGTTATATCTAAACGTCCAATATTACTCTTAAGGTTAATGTGAAATAAAAAAGCAAATGTAAACCTAAATTTTGAACACAATAAATGTGAATGTAGGAAATAAATCAAAATATTTACTTTAAACTTTAGTTGTAATCTTGATTCTAATTGTTTGGGAAATATTCTGGTGTGGTTTTACGCCCAAATGGTCGCCCCTTACATCAAAAAGCCGTTACTTCAGGAGTTTGTGATGGATTTGAACAAAATGTGACAGAAACGCAGCACAAATGGAAAGAAATGTTTAATGTGATCAGAGAGTCGCATACATTGGATGAGGTGAGCTTTTTACATTCGCTGCCTCTGCACCTGCACACCGCCACGCCGGAGCTGTCAGTCATGTTTTTTTTTGTCCTCCATCCACCGCAGCCAAACCTCCAAACACCAGATTGTAAAACCGGCGTTTACCAACGACCACAAACGCGGTCCAACCAGAGCAACTGCTAAACCTCATCTCCGTGTCATTACCAGACTCTTTTTAGCAACACTTTGGATCCGGAAAAGGAAAATCCCACCTCAAATTAACTTAATGCCACGTTAGACAAATATAAATGCAGCCACTGCAGACAGGTGGTGGTTATTTTCACAGCTGCACTCGCTAACCAGGTTTTACCGGCTGAAAAAAACGGCTTTTCCGTTAGATAAAAGCGGCTGGAATGCGGAATGTCCTCACTTGAACTGGGGTGAGCTCTGACCTTTGTGAGGGTGGCATCCCTTGATGTATCTTGTGACGCTGATAACTGTTAGCGTGTTGATGCTCACCAGGCCGAAGAGCAGCGTGAGGAAGCCGTCCACCTGGAAAGAGACAGATTCATCTCATTTGCTCCCGTTTTCAGGCTCCCTCTGCACCCGGACAGGGACAGACGTAGGGAGATGACGGTCGACAGGGATTCACATCATCTCTTCCTGAAGGGAATCATGCTCCTCTTTTCCAGTTTGACCCCGACTGCGTGACACCCGGCGCCCTGCTGGGTCACTTCCAGGTGATGTGGCTCATTTAAGGTCTTTGCTGATTATTTCTTGATCTTATTTAGTCCTAATCCTATTACAGCCACTCATCACCCTTCACACACATTTGGCAGATTGCTAGCCTGACAGCTGGGAACGGCGAGATTTTAGGTCCCTCCTGACTGCCAGAGAAATGTCAAGATTTATTTAAATCCACCAAAAAAACTACAATTCCCAGACCTCCACCCCCTCACATTTGGCATCATTGGAAAGCCCCAAGTGTCCTCTGTAGATTCTAAAAAGATTTCATTCAGTGGGATGCAGTGGTTGGGAGATATTCGGGTATAGAAAGGTCCTCTATGATGGGACAGTCTCCATTTGCTGCATTTCTGATGTTCTGGTTGAAATTTGGTGAACTTTAGATCATTAAACCACACTTTGTTTCCCCTCGCATCAGGTCAGATTACCATGAAAAAAGCTCTGAAATGGAAAATACAGGGATGTGGCCCAGCATGAAACTGTTCATGTCTGATCACGCTCTGTGCAGTTGTCTCTTCTCTCAGAGTCGCTCCTCTAAATTTACCCTCAGATCTGCAGGATCTGCACTCATTTCTATTAAACCTGAAAACTGAAACACTAATGAGGCATTTCATTAAAACAAATGTTTTATTTACTAGATAGAGATGTAAAAAAAATATGTTTTTGTGTCTTAAAACGACATGATCGTCTCTGAACGCATCACATTTAGTCTATTCGTTTTTGAAAACTTGGACTTCGTCTCTGCTTGACGCGCCGCTTGAAGAGTTTCACCAAGCTAAATGCCTCCATCACAGTAATCTGATTATAGATTTAACCTCCAGTCCACAAGGCTACCAGCATAATCACTCACATTCACATGGGTGCAAACTTATTTATTACTTATTGACCTGTCCAGGGTGTGCCCTGCCTTTGCCAACGAATGGCAGGGAAAGGCTCCGGCAGCCCCGTGACCCGAAAGAGATAAACACGGGTTTAGAAGAGGAATAAATGAATGAATACTTTTGTTGTTTTGCTTCTGGACAAGATCAGTCATGAAAAACTCCTTGAATTCTGGTGTATTTCAGGACACTATTTGTGTGCGTCTCACTTGGCAGGTCCAGATCCAGGTGATCAAATACCCGTCATCCTTCAGGATGTTGAATATTTCCAGGATTCCTCTGGAGTAACCAAACACGGAGATGCTGGCGTCGGAGACGGCGAGGTTTAGGGTGAAGAAGTCCGTTGGCTGAAGGGAGGCCCGCTGCTTGCAGAGGACGAAGATGACCAGACTGTTTCCGAACCAGGACAGCCACCCTGCAGAAGCACAGACGCAGCAGGTTGGAGCTCCTCAGCCACAAATACAGACGCTCCCATTCAACTTTGCATTGAAATGTACGGTTTAATGTGCTGCAGGGAGGACGGAGGGAAAGAATCCCAGTTTTTAAGACTTTCAAAGACAAAAAGGAGGAAACTTTTAAGCAGATGTGAAAATTGAACCAAAACAACCATTTCACAAAAAGCTGTGAACTTTTTATAGGAACTCTAATGTCAAACAGCTTTGTTGGGGTTTATAACGGTTTCTATGGTCACAGTTTAAGTGTGTGGATTAAGAAAAGCTTTGGCATAATTTCAAACAGGAAGATCTTCCTCGCTTCTAGGAACTCGGGGCTGCTTTACTTCACTCTGCACGCCACTCACGACCGCGCCTTCAAGCCAGATTGTCCACCTTCCTCTCAGCCAATCGCAATCCTATTTCTGCCTTGGAGGAAAAAATCGAATGTTTATTTGTCTGCATTCCAGACGGGCTCTGCAGCGCTCCTCCACCCTGGAGCGATGCTTTGGGATGGTCCGGTCCTCAAACACCATACTGGGGTCTGAGTTCATCCATGCATAGAGCCGAGCCGCCAGAGATTTGTTTGTTTCTGCACATCCTTCTGTACCATAAATACATATTCACTGGCATCTCTGAGGTCTGCACTTCTCCAAGTGAATTATCAGGTTTTGTAGAACTGTCACTAAAGTTGCCAAAACCAGAAGATATTTCTGCATTTTCTACGGTTTTAGAAGCAACTTCAGTAATATTTTAATTTCAAGCTGATTCGAATGCAAATAAAAAAACACCCTATAAGAGGTATTTATTTAAATCTTTTAAAATGTAAAGCGTTAAAGTATGATATGAGGCTCAAACTATTTCTTTTTTCATTCTAAACTGCTGCAGAAAGGAAGATAAAAAGTAAAAACTGCCTCAAATGTTCATCTGGAAGCCCTGATCAGACAGGGTGGACTTACCTAACACCAGCAGGTAGACTCCGATGACCGTCTCTCCTTGTTCAGACAGAGGAGGCTCTGAGTGCAGAGTGCTGAGGTTGTTATTCCTCCATGGGATGTTCACCACCTTCAGAGGAAAAGCCTTCAGCGTGATCTCCATGGCCTGAAGTCTGACGTGTCGGCATGAGTTCCCCCCGTCCTCCACCACAGCTCCGCTCTCTTCTGCCGGCTGGAGACACTGAGGTCTTCCACCGGCGGGAACGACGGCTCAGTTGGTTTTAAATCCAGCTTAGACGCGGTCACTAAGACTTGACTGCTCGCTCCTCCAATGGCTGTAATCCTGTCTATTTCTTAACATCTAAGGAGATTCCGGGTGGAAGTCTCAGTTAGGAGGAAAATGTTCAGTCAGCAAGTCATCGGTTTGGATTTTCTTAAAGACTCACTTGGATGAAAATCCTGATTTTGGTGTTTTTCCTGCTGATGGAGGACATTTAGAAAGAAAATTAAGCTACAAATTTTTTCTTTATTTACATTATTGTGAATCAGGAGTAGAAAAAAAAAAGACTTTTGACAGAGATCATATATGTGACATATGCTGGGCGGGTCCACAAGCATCCTGCTCCGCCCCTTTCTGATCATCCACCTGCAGACCAACAGATCCATGAGCATCTTTGTTTTCCTGGATAGATCTGATACTGTTCACCATTTTGTTGCACCACTAAAGGTTGGGGGTGTGACGGGCAGCTAGTGTGTAAACAGAGAGTTCTCAGCATTTTTCCCGCCCAAAATTAGAGGTGAACTATTGGCGCTCTGCAGAAACACTTGAAACAACAAAAAAATGACACAGATCTTTGTATTTTAGGAGTAACCTCATAATGATAATTAAAAGAGTACTGAGAAAACTTTGAAGACAGATCAAAAGCAATTAATGACAGATATAACCTTAAATAGTGTTTTTTTTTAAGATGGGCTTTAAAGGGCCTATATCATGCTTTCTTTAAGCCTTTGAGAGTAAACTGCCTCTCTTTATATATCGGGGAAAACTACCAATGTAACCTCTGATGGTTTGAAGCACAGTCTGAGCTCATCAATGATGGAAAACAAAGCTGAAGCAGACTTTTTAACTCTAATGCAGCCTTTTAGTCTGTCAAATGATGTAATTTGGATGTCAGCGGCTCACTTAACAAACCTCTTTTCTGGTTTAATTCTTGGCAGGTGTCCCTTCAGGGATTTAGGTCTCCAAACTAATATCATTTGGATGAGCTGAGCCGTCGTCCTGTTCAGATCAAAGACATCTCAGATTAGAAGGAAGTTTCATTTGACTTGATTTGTTTTGGGCCTCACAGGGATTCTGAGTGTGCTGTGCTTCACACCGGCTGGCAACAATTTCCTCCCACCTCCTTGTGCCTCAACAATAACCTCCGCATGAGCGGCTGTAAACCCTCCGCTGACGCGTTTCGCCTTCTCTAATCAAGTCTTTTCATCAAAGGGCGCGATGAGGTCATGATTCCTGTTCTATGAATGTTTCAGATCACCTCAGGTTTGGTTAAAGCGGTGTGACGTGTGTTTCCATACGCCTTCTTGGAAACCAGCGGAAGACGGCCTGATGTTACTGCTGAAATGATCAGATCTGTCACTCATCTCCCCAGACGGGTTCTCCGAGGCGGCTGAGGGATCGGTAACCTGATCGGCCGTGCTGTGCGTTTAGCTCACAGTGTGCACCTTGTTCTTTCTCGTCTGTCCGCTCTGCTGGCCCTCAGGATGTGGAAGCTGCAGCCAGATGCCTCAGCACATCGGAGTCCTCCTCATCAAACAGATTCTTCGAAAAAGAGGAAGAGAAACTCTGACCAAACTGTCCACATCCAGCAGCCTGTCCTCCAAGCTTCACGGATGCTTCATGGCGGCCGAATTCGTGTCTGATGTTTGCAGCTGCTGAAGTGGGACTGAAGTGTTCATGACTTGTGACAGATTTTTATGGAATTGATCTGACAATTGTCATTCTATTATCACTAATATATTTAATCCCGTTAGGTCAGGCGAGTCCAAAGTTTTTGCAAGGAGGACACCATTGTTCCCACCCACAACTCGGGTGAATTTCTAAGGAACTCCTGCCGCTCTGCAGAAACGATGTCCTGGAAGACGACGGTTTGTTCTAATTTAGCTTAAACAAGGTACTAAAGACCACTTCATAGATCAGTGTTTTTCAATCTTTTTTGAGCCACGGCACACTTTAAACTTGACAAAAATCCTGCGGCACACCAACATCCAAAAATTTAAAAAAAAAAAAAACGGAGAAACTCATAGTCTGTATTGATCTACAGTCCCTCTGCAATCTCACTTGCAATTTGATAATTGTGGCAGAAAAAGCTGGAAGCTGCAGCTGTGTTTTCTAAAAGTCAAGTTAGAAGATTTAAAAACTGTTTGATATGTGTTCGTTGGGGTTTTAAGATGTTTAAGGAAAGACTCATTGTGCGCTGAGACGCTGTCACTTTAACCCAATGCATCATGGGAGATGTTGTGCATTCAGCCGCCAAACGCCAGACAGACTCGCGTCTCTGAGCTTCATTGTTTTGTTCTCTTGTTCCACAGTCTGACACCGGATTCTGTGGAAAGCTACACCGCTAAAGACGAGCTTTAGCTGGTATTTCTGTTGGAACTGAGAGACTTCATGAGCAGAATCAAAACAAGGAAGTGAAGACTTTAACCACTTCTGATTGGTCAGACTGATGACGTGTGATTAAGCCTCCAAGAATGATTGGTGGAGACAGTTATGGGGCGGGACTTTTCCGCCAACAGCTGAAGCTGCGGCTAAATCACGTTTCTGTCATTCTTATCAAACTGTCTTTAATAGAATCAAATAAACCCAAATAAAAAAGTATTTTAAGATCTTTCATATTCCTAACTACTCAGTGTTTTATCAGGGCCTGTTTGGATGAAGACAGAGCTGATATCCTGGAGATGGAAAATGGTTTTAGATCAGTAAATGAGGGAAATTTCCCACGGCACACCTGACCATCTCCCACACTGGTTGAAAAACACTGTCATAGATCAAAAGATGATCAGAGTGAGACTTTAAAAAAAACTTTATTGACATTTGTGTTCTTCTTTTTGAAATCTCTGTTTTGCACGAGTTTGGTGAAAGTGTTGGCGCGTGGAACAAGCTAAAGGAAGTCATCCAGATTAGCATGCAGCTCCTTCCTGTGTTCTTTGGCAGGTCGGCGTTCAGATAAGCCATCGCATCGAGGCCACAGTGAGCTTCTGTACCGCCAGGCTTCCTCGTGTGTTTCTCGCCAAACCAGAGACGTGAGTGCAAAAGCTCAGAACTTTCCAAATGGAAAATCACAGACACATGTACTATTGTAAAAGTGTGTGTTCAAGGCTGCGAGTGTTTCTGGGAGTCACAAAGTCTCTCTTCACAGAGGACAAACATCAGGCCAACAGACCAAAACACGCTCCCGCTCCCTGTCACTAATGGAGACACACAGGGAGCGCTTGTGTGGACGCTCCACACAGGATCAGCCTGTCACTTTATGAGCTGAACTTTGCAGGATTTCCACTGCAATTTCCCTTTTTTGCTAAGAAGAAGTGTGGTCTGAAAGTCTGAGACAAATGAAAGAAATAAAACCAGATAAACGTTAGTGGAAATGCTCAGCAAACTGTTTTTCTTCAAATAAAAATTAAAGGTTTAGGGACATGTCCAAGAAAGACATCCGTGTTGGTTTGATTTTCTCAAACCTACTTTTAATGGAGTTTGAACCCTTAGGCAAAAAAGATGCAGACAATTAGAAAGGTTTCAAAATAAAACCCTGCAGGTTATTTATGATCATCTGCTATCTTTAGACTCCTTTAGAGCCAAAAAAGATGCAAAGTTTAGTCCAGATGGCTGCGTTTACGACACTAGAAGCTATTTATGACAAGGAATAGGAATAGAAAGCCTTTAAGCTGCAGTAAACGAAAATGGCAACACTTACCTTAAAAAGCCTGTAATAAAAATAATAATAATAAAAATAATAACCCCAAAGGTAAGAATGGCTGAAAGGTTCAGTGTGCGTTTGAAAAACCGCAGACCAGGAGCTCTGGGGATCTGTTGCTGCTCTGGACTCTTTGGCTCAGGAGAACCAGGTGCAAACATTTATTTGGGCTCTGTGAAATGTTTACCATTTCTGCTCCAAAATCTGTTTTCTTTCCTTTTTTTTCAAAGTAAAATTTGTCAGCAGGTGAGGCCCTTTTACCGTTATCAGAGATGACGTGAAGCTGTGTTCCAGATGTTAATGCAAACAAAACAGAACTCAAATGAAGGAAAGACGAGGCAAGGAGAAGGAAGAATTTCCTGTTTGCATGAAGAATGCATGACCTGCAAGCTTTGCTGTGCACAGATGCAAAAGGAGGAGAAACAGAGGAAAACTGGACCATTTAACTCCATCTGAGGTCTCAAGTCCCCAAGAACAATTTAAGAAGAACCTAAACACTGTTCCTGTGAGGCATGACAGGTTGACCCAAAGCTGATGCAGAAATCATGAGAGGACATTCCGTTGGTGCGATTCTTTTTTATAAATCTGGTGGCAGAGCAGAACCACAAAGGCTGGACACACAGCTTGAAGCGTTTAAATGGCGAGAGCAACTGATGTTCTAAAGATCCTGCTTCTAATCTGACCCAGTTTTTGCAGTTTTTGACCTGTTTTTGTAGCGTTTTTTTTTTTGATGATGGAGAACAGCTGTCAAAAAGATTATATCGATATCTGTATTAAAAGAGTTGTGAATCAGGTGCAAACGAAAAAATTATTTTAGAAAAAGATCAAATCTGTGACGTAGAAAATACGCTGCAAGCTCCCTGCTCCGCCCCCTTCTGAAGCAACCACTTGCAGACAAAGGATGAATTGAAACTGTCACATGAAATGTGAATATTGTTGACTTTTTATGACATCATAAAATGCTGATGTCACACTATTATGCATGATGACATCATTATGTCACATAATGATGCAGTTTGTGCATGCAACCATTTCATGTGATCTTTAAAAAAGACATCGTATGACATCATA